>JANEHU010002186.1:0-90736 GCA_027563435.1 Nasonovia ribisnigri
TAGATATGAAGTTTGTACTTTCTTAAATTTGTGTTTACTTTCGATATCTCTAAATATTTTTCTTGCGTTCTTAAAGTTCTTCAAAATGGCATATAAGTTATAATTTATATTTTATAAGTATTTGACTCATAAATCTACAAGTTTTATTAATAGTCAGTATTGGTTACATACTTATGTCTATAATATATAGGAAATTATATTTCATCACGCTTATCTACACAAATTAGTACATTTTAAGGAAAACAATAAAAAAAGTACTGCTGATTTGAAATATTTAAGAACAGTAGGTATATCAAAGTATATAAAATAAATGAACAAAATATAAATATTTAAATAAATAATAGTAACTACCAATTTATTTATTATTAAGGAGATTGATTTGGCAGTTTTCTGTCAAAATCTTACCTACAAAATGTAATTGAAAAAGTATATACCTACTCAATTCATAAGAAAGTATTAAACATTTCAGAACATAAATCTCAAATAAACTTTACGGTTAATGAAACCGTATCACATGTCACATATAAATGGTACGAAAGACAAAATATAATCACAGCTTCTAATCTTCCTAAACAATGAATTATTTGTAGTTACATATTTTAAAATCTTAACGTTCAATGTCGTATACATTTAATCGATCAATCATCTATTTAGATGTTTATTCATGTCGATATGACGATATATATACTAATATTTTATTTATTTATTTTTATTTAATTTATAATTTAATATACATATCTATGAACACTGGGCTTTACTGATAAATGTCGTGTTTATACTATTTATATTGTTTATATACGTCGTTGTCAATATCTGTAGTTTTCTATTATCTATTAGAAAATATAAGTAGGTACCTACCTGGCTACCTACATTATTTGTAAAAGGTTTTAAGACCCCATGTTTAACAAAATACGTATATAATATACTAATATAAAAATATACATATACTTAACCATGAGTATTACGAACTACAAAGCTAGATTATTTTAACCAAAAACTGGTATATAGCAATCAACAGTAAATACAAAAATACTTTAGACAATGTATATTATATAATTTTCATTTTTAAATAGCAGTAAATAGTTCATTTTAATAACTTAATGTCTCAGCATATTTTTATTTTACTTCAATACAATTTTTTTTAAGTAGGTCACTGGTCAGACTATTTTTTTTATAATGCATACCTATTTAATTTTTTAATATATCATAGAAATCATTAATTTCTGTTTTTATTATCACCTTTTAAACTTTGAAAAATAAATAACTGCAGTATATTATTTAGAAACCTCCTTTCTTTAAAATCATTTATGTTTTAATAGAACTTACTAGGTACATATCTATGTTTAAGGTATTGAAGACTCAAAAATTAATTTTCCAATTTAAATGTTCACAACAAGATTGTAGTTATATTTTGAGAGATATCTAATAATGTAATTAGATATTTAAAATATTTATTTCGTCCATCATATTTTTAATAATTGGCAATATATTATAATAAATTGAGTATATTTTTTTTTGTAGTTTGCCGATAAAATATTTACTAGTCATGGTTCTTTATTCTTAACTGGTCTGGTTTGAAGTGTGTATGGCAAAGGTGCAGTGGACCTGTTTTATAAATTTTGGCTCGAAGTCTTGCAACTCGATTTTGTACTACTAATTTAAAATTATATTCACGCTATATATGTATTATTTATTTAACGTAATCATTAGTTCTTTATGTTAGCAATTGTTTATTTAATTTTTTATTTTTCAAAAACAAGTTTGCTGAATTTTATCACAATACGTTTTATTGTTATGGACAATGAATCATCAGAATAATACCAACCAAATAAAACTACGAATAATTGAAGAATAAATGCATGTGTATACATCATTTTTGTTATTATTATATATATACATTAGACCTCTAATTGGCATAAAATGTTTATATTCAATGAAGCATTGTAATATCTATGTAACTATTTTTTTTAATTTAGTTACGTTTCCAACCACAATATTATATATGACAATATGTTCTTAATATTTAAATCTTTATTATATCCACTTTACTATAGTAACTACAACATTTTTCAAGTTTAAAAAAGTTGCATTTATGTATCTGATATCCTGTAAAGTATTTCATTCTTAATATAACGCAATATATACCTTAACTATTATTTTCTAATGTATAGAGTGTATAAAAGGCTCAGGGGTCATAAAAAAACAATTTTTATTTTCTGTGAATATATACACAATTTTGTGTACGATTACACACAATAATATGTACATATAAAATTATGTATTTAAATACATATTATATCATTTATATCTTTTCCATTTTTTACGTTGTAACTTGTAGAATTAGCTGAATACTATAGACTACTGTATAATATAAATTTATAGCTCATAATAATTTTACTGGATTATATTAGCGTATTTATTGCAGTGCTTCATGTGTGGCTTGCTGGTGTTACATTACATGGTCACTGATATAATATATATTATACGTAGGTATAGTATAGGTACCTATTCAATTTTCACAGTTTTCTTAGTCTCGACAAAAACCAGTTTTTTCTTTGTTTTGTATTTGTGATTTTAATAGTTAATATTGTTATTTATTATACTATATTACATTAATATTATTTCGCATATTTCAATATCGATTAAAAGTTTTCAAAAAAATATTGAAATAAATAAAAATAAAATGCGTGCCATATATTATAATTAATATGTATAATGTTTATATATATATATATGTATAAACATATAATATAAAGAACGTAGCACACAAATCTGACATATTGTAATGTACAATTTTCAAATTTTCGTAATAGGTAGATATGTCATACACTCATACATAATATTAGTGAAATTATATATGTTTACTTTCATATTATATAGTATGTATTATTCATACCTTAGAAATAATTTTTATCGAACTAATGTAATTTATAAGATATAACCTTCTTTTGTGGCCATTGAAATAATTTAACAGCAAAGAATTTTATGGATAATTTAACATAATTGCATGCAATATGTATATAGTCATATAGTGTGTATACTTTACAGTATATATATAAGGTGTAACAGGACTATTTAACAAACAGTATACTTATACAGTATTTATATTTATTGCATATTTATGGGTATGGGTAATACGTTGACATGCTAATTCAAAATATTCTACCAACTTATAATAATTTGATCGTTGATTCAAGTAAATAATCTGTGATTATATGAACGGTATACATTTTTTATTAGTATTTTTACTTATCATCGTGATCATTATAAGTTTAGTATACTACGAGGAGAATGGAGATAGATAAAAAGAGAAAAAAAGTTAATTACGTGATTTGGAGTACGGGTTTTATAAAAAAAAAATGTATAATCAAATAATATTTGATTTTAATAATATATTATATATTTTTTTTTAATAAGAAATATACAATTTATACAACCAGCTACCAGCACAATAAGTACCTAAACAATATTTAAGATAGATATTAAAAACATTATTGGGGTTGTGTGATTGAGAAGCACCCATTAATGACACTGAGCTTGAGATTGATCACGACACTATTTTCTTAGTCTAAGTCTACGACGAAGATTTCCAGGAAGTGAGGGATCTGTAAGTCATTTGTAAATGGATTTTAATGGTTTTCTTATCTAAAAAAGAAACGTTTATAAAAGGTTGCTACTTATTTTTTAATTGTTATAAATTTGAATGTACGCAATTTAATGTGGAAGACAGGTTAGAGACAAAGGGTGAACAATTAGTAATCGTGCGAAGTCTGATATTTTAGAGTGCTTGAATTCTATTTAAATTCGATTTCTTAGCTGATAGGATTAGTTGATATCTGATCACCGAAGTTTAATTCCCTACGTCCATATTGGCTTTATGAGCGTTTTATATAATCATTAGCAGTTTAGTTTAAATAAAGGTAATTAATTTGTTCTTTGAGAGTAATATTTTTAGTGAGCGGGAACGAGCGTTGAGAATTAATCGTCTTGTCTTAATATGATTCTGCCAAGTTAATCTTTTATTGACGTTGCAAAGACCTAAATATTTAACAGTGTCGAGGATGGAATAGGAATTGTGATTTAATTGAATTTGCCATTTTGCGCACCATTCAGAAAGTAAATTTAAATGTGATTGCATTATTGACCGTACCAATTATAATATTTGAAGAATATGAAAATAATTTATGCAAAATATGTAAGTTTAAAATTTATTAAAATAACACATCAAGTTCAAAGTACTCATACATATATTATTATGCCATATAAGTATTTAGGTATTTTAAATCATTTTGATTTGGTTGATTTATAAAATAAAATGTTCTTTGTTATAATAGCATTATCAGTTATTAAAATCAGTCTTAACATTAATGTTCTGAATTTGATGCATAACTACGATAACCTCAATAGTAGTAAAGGGTAATGACTTATGCAAATAGCAAAAAAATAAAAAATGGTTTACTGAATCCTTCGAATTTGAATGGTATACCCAGTTATGACGTTGGAAAAACCATTCTCAATTCTACAGATGTTAGCTCGGATTTCTCAAAAATATACTTAATAATATAAACTTCAATCTACGACCAATGTTAATCTGTACAGATGGGCCGACCAATCCTTAACGGTTCCGAATAAGTTGTTTAAAAAAATATATATATCTATACAAGTAGTATAATCATACAAGTGTTTTATTAATAGCTATCTCGCTCCGCACAGAATCTATATGTAACCACCGCAATAGACATGCTTTCGTATAATATGTTTACTTGTATTGAGTCGTGAACATTTTGTCACACCAAGGAAGTCAGTGATCGGCGTGTGATTTACTATGAGAATGTGATCGTCTCGGACAAAACAAATACCGATTTGTAACAATCAGTGCGTATTTATTAGACGACGCCTCCATAAACACCATCGGGGAAATCAATTAGGTAACTGGTATTATTATAGATTGCAATTTCCGCTCGGTGTCCGATCGGAAATCGGGAAGTACGTGTAGTAAAACGTATAGGGGCATGTTGGGATGAGAATATGAGCGAAGAAGTGAAAAGAAGACGAGCCGCCGAGACCGGAAGGCCGTTGACCTGAATGTGTAAACAGCGGACGGCGCGTTAATTCGCGCCGCGGCGAGCGGCAACACTGCGCCGCCGGCAGTACCCGCGACTTGGTTCTTCGCGCTAGCACGAGACGAAGTTCATTCTCGCTTCGTGCGCCAAACGCTAATTGAGTTGACCCAGTGAGAGTGCGCCGCGGTCGGTATCACGATCACTTCGTCCGTCGCATCACGCCGCATCGCTCGTATCGCAACCCCCGCCGGAGGGACGACATACCCGCCGGACTGCGATCGTGCCATAATACATAATATTGTTATTGTATACCTGTTATATATATTAAACAGAGATTTCTCTTGTCCCTGTGCGCAGGTGATGTATCCGGCCCGCGTACGGTCCGTCGTCGGCTGTTGTTGAACAACCGTCTGCGCCCGTCCGGAAGAAGGGCCACCGGTGATCGGCACCGTCGCGATAATAATAATATTACCGTCGTTGTATTATCGGTACATGGACAACTCCGGGAGCGGCGGCCGCGGACCGTCACCGCTGTGCCGGTGTCTGTGGTGGCTGACGGTTGTCTCGTGGTGCGCGGCGCAAGCTCTGGACCAGGACGCGTTCATGCAGCGCGACAACGCGGTGCTCCCGCGCCGGCGAGTGCACAAGTTCCGCAAGACCCAGCAACACCACCAGCACGCCGAGGACGCCGGCAACAGCGAACGGAGGAGGCCCAACATCGTGCTGATCCTGACCGACGATCAGGACGCGGAACTGGGTGAGTGGCATCCACTTATATTTTTTTTTATTCGGTGTAACCGTATGTTACACTTGGTTATATATATATAAATAGAATAAATCATATAAATTATAATTACTCTCGTCTTCGCGCCAATTGGTATTTTAATATAACGCATCAGTGTCATCTATTTTTTCTTGTACATTAAATGTTGAAAATATTTTATTTATTTTTTTTTTACCATTTAAAGTTTTCCGCTTAAACGTACAAATTTCCTCTATCGAAGTCTTTCGAAAATGTTATATTCAAACGCTAACATAGTAATTTATGATATTATTATAACATAATACAGTACCTAATTATTTAAATAATGAATTATCTCAATCTTATACATTATAAAAAAATGTATTTATTATTATATTAATATTATAACGTCACACGAAAACTCGAAATCAATAGCTGTTATAGGTACCTACCGGTCATTTCAAAAGAATATGTAAATACTAAGCTACACAATATGCTTTACTAATTTTCGTTTTAGAAAATTGTATAATCAATTAACATGAGAACTATACATACATTTCGTAGGTATATTTTTATAGGTATGTGGTAGAATTTTTAAAACAAACTATCCATATAAATTATAATTAGTTATAATTGTTTTTCGCCTTAATTTTAAAATAAATAGATATACCAAACTAACAAATAGATCATATTATTATGGTTATATATTTACGTTGAATTAGTATTTAATTTTTCTGACTATTTACCAAGAATTGGTAAGACTCTGAATATACCTAATTCATCATAGCTTTTTTTAATGATAAATTATCGAGAATAACTATTGACTACGAAAACAATAAATTCTAAATCTCAAATGAAACAAGATACATTGATAGATATAATAAATTATTAAACATTTAAGACAGGCCCTTTAAACCAACTTATTTAATAAAAATAAAATAGTCTTTTTTTTAAATGAAATTCCTAAAATAAAATATAAGTACAAGTGACAAGTATCTCCACATAATTTAGATGACAACACCTCGAATAAAAAATTAAATAAGTGGTAGTTTTTATAAAGTATAGAAATTAAAACTTTTATTGGTTTTGTACCTAATCATTAGGCGAGAGTGTAGTGTTAGGTTCACGTCACATTGGTGAGATTTAATTTTAAATACACTTTAAATTTCTAAATAAGTCGTGATCAGATTCGGTAGTGGAAGCATAATAAATATTAATAATTATATGCTTCTAACCACGGTTTTTGGGATGTTAACTAAATAATTTTCATTATTACCTTGATAAACGCGATTAGACGTCTGCACATTTTTTTAATTGTAGAATCAAAGACTGATTTTATTCATAGTAACATTTATATTAACACCGAAGAAATTCAAGATTTTTGATTATTTTTCTTCAATCAAAATCTTTTGTTATCTTTTTTTTCCTTGTGGCACCGCCGCATGGGGACTGAACGTTTGCACATTGCTTGGCCACCATGCAAAATCTTTTGTTATCTATAGTTCTGAAATAACACGATTAAAAATTGCAGTTTTCTTTGTTTTCTGGGTTAGAATTATTCAAAATGTATGTAAATGTTATAATATAATATATTATACACTATGTAATATATATATTAATTTTAGTTTTTAACATAAGAAAAATGCAATACTTTGGATTTAACCCAAGGGGGAAATACTTATAAATAATGTAATTTACATAAGAATAACATATAATTAAATTTATTTATTTTTGCATATGGTAGTGAAATTAGTGATATGTTTCTAAAGCATTTGTCTTTCTATGATTACCTATATCATAATATTATATTTTCTACGATTATATTTGAGTTTAAAGATCCTAGGATTCTATACTTAAAAATATAAATACAGTAGACTATAGAATCGATTTAAAAACCAATTTAAGTTTAAGAAAATGTAAAATAATTTGGTATCCATAATTAATTGAAGTATTATGCATTTTCATAAAATGTTTCACTTGACCTTTACACTTGAAGAATTTAATGCAATTTATTACTTTAGTTTAAAGTAGGTACTAAATTATACCTAATTATAAACACGCGATATGAAATCGACCATAACAATTGCTTTTTAAAAAGAAATAAAATACGTTTTCGCTATAGGTATTTGATTTAAATAATATTACTAAACGTAATTATTAATCAAACGTAAGTATTTAGTTTGGTCATGCACTAAATTGCTTGTAGGTACTAAAATAATGTTAAAAACCTCATAAAATATATTCAATCAATAGCAATGTTGACAAAAATGTTTGGTAGTGTGCCAATCCCTATAGACCCCTCATGATTCTATCAGAAAATCATTAAGTACTTAAGTGTAATTATAGATTGTTTATTTATAAAAAGTCAAACTATGTAGTAAAAAAACAACCGAGACATTTTTATTTTTGAAAATAAGTATATTTCTATCTCAAAGTATTCCAAAATGTTCGTTTTTTTTACACACATTGTATTGCTGCAGGGTGTTTTAAATTATAAGCTCCAGTATGTTCTGAATATTGTCTATACGTAAAAAAATTTTATAATAAATAATATAGGATTTTCTATACGTACATGATCAAATATTTTTATTTATTTTAATATATTTAAAAATATGATTACAAGTAACTTTGATAATTTAATCTATATTTTAGATTTGCACTTCACAATTTCTCATAAATATTATTACATACATTTCGCTACGACACCGACGGTATTATTACTAATTTATTAATAAACAATATATAATATATAATATGGAATACCTATGTTTTCGACCCGTTTTATTGAGGTCAACCAATCAATCAACCTTTCAATTATAAATTAAAATAATTTATTACTAGATTTATTGAGTATGACTTTATATATTTCTTTTTAAATATTCAAAAAAATAACCACTCAAATTAAGAATAATTGTTGCTATAATATATTATAACTATATTGTAAGATGAGAATCATTAACGTTGTGTTTAAAATAAATGTTTTTAGTATGTATAATGTTATTTAAAAAGCTACAGAGCATTTTATACTAGTTCTGTAATTTGGCCTTTATTTATACTTTTTATTTTAAAACAACAATTATAGGTAAATATATGAATTACAACAATGTTACACAAATAAATGGTTATGGAAAATGACCGGGTTAAAAAGAGTTAGATATAGAAAAAATATTAAATATGGGTATAAAAAAACATCTTGCACGAGAAAGGAAGAACATTATTTAATAAATTAAAATAAAAACGCCAGAGAGGATATGGAGATCTCGGAGCAGAAAAGGCTTGAGTTATGATATTTTATTTGACTGTTGTAATACTAATAAGTCTTATGAATAATTTTATTTTAAAAAGGATTCTAAATGTACCTAACACAATAGAACCTCGGTTACTAATAATTTTTCATAAATGTTGTACGGTTAATGATAAATTATGCCAATAACGTCTGTAACTTTTTCTGCACGTTTACTATTAGAACTTAAAAATATGAATAGTTAAAAATTGGGTGTAGATACTACGTACCGTAGAAATCAAGTCTATATACGGTACTTAAAATGTTTGAAAGGATAATTGTTTGATCATCAAAATTTCCAAAAATGTTTAAAAATGTATTTGAGTAGGTAAATGCAATAAAATAAAATAGAATACATTTCCAAATATTTCCATAAATATAATTATTTATGTATATTTAAATGTCGATAGATCATTGTCTTTTTGAATCAAAGAAAACCAAAAATAATAAGTATGTAACCTAGGTATATATTAAGTATTATGATATGTTTAAATCAAACTATAGTAAAAATATAACTTTAAAAAAATATTTAATTACTAAAATATATAATAAATAATATAGATATCAATAAAACAAATTAGATATACCCACATAAAAATATTATTGTAGTTATTTAGTACTTTTATTATTTCTAAATAGGTACTTATTTTAATGTTATAAATTATAATACGTCGTGTTTTAAACGTTACTTTTTATTATATTACTGTAGGCCTTTGGGGAAAAATGTCCGCCTTAAAAAATAACCGTAGAGGGAAGTGTCCGACTACGCCGAAAATAACCTTTGGGGGAAATGTCCGGGGGGAATTATCTTAAATTAAAGCGCTAAATAGTAACGAGACATAATAGTAAATGTTCAAAATAGCTAAAAAAAATTATTAAACGATATATGAGGTATTTCTATAATAGTTACAAATGTCAATTGTCAACGATAACATATTTATAAATTGGTACGGAAAAGTTATTCAAATCCAGTATAATTTATAAATTCCAATGATGATCGGCAAACAAAAGCCTGGACTTTGACATTAACTGTAACTTTTGGGACGTGAAATTTATAAAATCAAATTTTTTATTTTTTATTTTTTAAACTATCAAGCAAATACAACATACTTACTACAGTAATTATTTATTTGTACCTACATTCTTTGTTTGTTTCTATATTTATGTATATTTCTCATAATTCCTAAATAATTCAAAGTTGATGGATTCGGTTCTCGAGCATTCATATTATTACATTGTCAGGATCGTTGAATGATTCGTTTTAGATTATATAGATACAATCGTAAGTCTTAGGTCAAAAGTGTAGAATCGTTTACACTTGATGACGCTGTTAAATGTATATATTATAGATATATACTTACTGGCAATATCACTACTAATTTTACTTGGATTATATTGCAATTTTTTTTTTTATTTCTTCGGGTAACATTTTGACTTAAATTGTTGATTGATTACGAATATGTTAATGTTTTAACAAAGATTCTTTAATAATCAAATTATTTTTGTCCACCACAACGTTTTATTACACAACACTTAGACGATCTTTCCATTATAAATAGACCCATCGTATTTATAAAACAATGAATAATTGTTTGACTTTAAAAAAGTTTAAAAAAGTGACTAAACTATTTGTAACAATTTATACTTAAAATTATTTTATATGATTTCCGGTTAAACACACTATTCCATCAATTCTAGTATCACTCATGTTTACCCATATCCATTTGATAAACCATTAACCAACTATAAAATTGATATCACGATTACGTACAATTTATAGCTGTTTTCGAATTAAGATAACCTGAACATTTTATACTTTTTTTAAAATTCTTATATATTTTTTTTATTGACATTTTTAAATTGTACATGACTTCTATTATTATCTATACTACTACCTATCATACTTCTTACTCAACATTTTATTGTAGTTTAAATATAGTTTATTGTACAGTAAGATATTTTAGAAATTTTAAAAATTGGCTATTTGGTCGTTATTGCTACTTTGATATCGTGGTTTTGACGTATTAACAGAAAATAAAATAAAATAATAATTATTACGGAAGCAATATATTTATTTACTGAAAAACTAAAAACTTACTAATCTAAAATTATAAAACTATTAACCATTTCTTTTGAATATATTACTATTGTAACTAGATGACTTATCAATAGGTTAGATATAATATACAAGGTATAATGGTATATATATTGATATTTTTGGTATTTATTTATGTCTTTAGTTGGTGGCATAAAGCAGGATAGTATGTAAGGATAATATGCGCTAGTGGAGAAAATAGAAAAATAAATAATAAAATATTATAAAGCTATTATTAAATTAATGCAAATAGTATAGTATTCAAATAAAAAGTATAACTATTGGTGAATAATATATGTTTTAAATGTTTCTATTAAATCAATTAGTTTTGGAATATCAGAATTTTAACTCCTCTTAAAAGGTGCCAGTTTTACAAATTTTTCGCAACTCTATAAAAATTTAAAATTTAATTTTATATTTCTGTTGCCACCTTAATTATAATACTTATTCACTAATCTACTATACCTGATATCTATTTATAAAATTGATAGGGTGTATTATATCGAAAAAAATGACTTCTCAGGCCTTGTAGTATTGTTGGATTTTGATAACTATTTTTTTATCTGAAAGAAAAATATTTCCTACACGCCGCTTCGAACTCCGGTTATTTATTTTATTTCAAATAATGATATAGTATAATTTATAAAAAAACTATTAAAGTTGTATTATTTTTGAAGACATAGCGTGAAGTTTGAGACTAAAATATTGAAAAATGGAGTCTTATGCGGCCTGTAGAATATATTACCTTCTATAAGTTCAAAAAAAAATGATCAAATTTGGTTGATTCTACAGAACAGGATCATTATTCCCGTAGAGAGTATTTTTGTATACAAAATGACATTGGTACCAGGCGCCTTAAATCTAACTCTAAACTATTGAATTATTTTTAATATTAAATATGTTAGGCATTTATTGTTTAAATAACTAAATAAAATATTTTAGTATTTTCAATACAACTATCTCTTATGGATTCTTAAAATAATTTAAGAACATACCTATTTAAGTTTTTCACATAGGTAGATGTATGTTATCTTTTACTTTACGTTTAAACGTGCAAAATCAGTTTTAGATTAAAAAATGTAAATGCAGTTTACTTTACTGTTAAGTTCTTATATATTTTGATACGCTTTCAATATAGTTGTACTTATTTTGATGCCTGTAGCTATACTTACACATTTATAATTCATTAATTAATTCTCTTTATTGAAAATCATTTTACATTAAATTCCAGTACATAGAGTCAACAACGTCGTTGTACAAATCGTACATTCTTCCCGCTTATAGGACAGTTTACAGTTTTATATCGCCCACAATGATGGGTGAATACAAATCGGTTGTCAGAATAATTAGAGTTATCGTTTAGACTCTATAGGATTTCTCACCTCGGTGCAAACAATTTTATTTTTATGTTAGACATTTAAAATAAATTATAAATATCGTGCATTTTATACTTTTAATTGTTTTACTTATAATAGGTACTATTACAAAAGTTAAACAATCGATATTCGATATGCAATAAAACTGTAAAACAATCATTCATTGCTGCAAAATAATAAAAGTAATGATTAGATTAACAGATCCTTAACTCCGATCAAAATTTAAATTACTTTTGTTATTGTTATAGCAATATATTTTACCTTTTACATGATAATTAGATTTTATGTACAATTATATTATACTTGTAACTTATATAGTTTAGCTCATAAGATAAGTTATTTCTGTATAATACTCAATAGATCACTGTAATATCTATGAATACATTCTCTTTTTGATGTTCAAACACAAAATTAACGTTTCAAGTGATTTATTTTTAAAAAAGTTTTTAATTTTAATAGGATCTTTGGACTACATGGAGAAAACACAAAAACTGCTTAGAGACGAAGGTGCCGAGTTTCAGCATGCCTACAGCACTACCCCTATGTGCTGCCCGTCCAGAAGTTCATTGCTTACCGGTTTATACACACACAACCACGAAGTATTCACGAACAATGATAATTGCAGTGGTCCAGTATGGCAGAGTGTTCATGAATCAAGGACATTTGCCACTTATTTAACCAACGAAGCAGGATATCATACAGGTATTTTCAAGTACCACTTGCGTGTAATTTTTTTCAAAAAGAAACTAAAGCACACAAATACACAATTATAATCTATAATATTCTGTAATTTTTCTAAAGTGTTTGAGGATAAGTCAATAAATATAAATTGTCTTTTATATTTAGGATATTTTGGAAAATATTTGAATAAATATAATGGAAGCTATGTACCTCCTGGCTGGCGTCAATGGGGAGGTCTTATTATGAATTCCAAATATTACAATTATTCGGTGAACTTAAATGGCAAACAAATTAAACATGGCGATGACTACCATAAGGTAATCATTGTTATTTGTTTATAAATTATAACTGTTCAATGGGATTAATCGTTTAAATTTTAATCCACTAACAGGATTACTATCCAAATTTGGTCACCAACGATTCAATAAACTTTCTTCAACACGCGAAACAGCACCACCCTCATCGTCCATTTATGCTTGTGATGAGTTTTCCGTCACCTCACGGGCCCGAAGATTCTGCACCTGAATACTCTGATATGTTTTTTAACGTGACTTCACACCAGTAAGACTTAGCTAATTCTCAGATTTATTCGAAGTCGTGGGTGGTAACTACTAACTGGTCATCTGCACAAATTGTGAATGAAACCGGTTATGTGTGTTAAATATTAAATTAAACCTGTTATTTTAACTGTCTTTAATCCTATGTCTTGCTAGACACATTTTGAACTGTCTTCTGCTACCAATAAATAATTATAATGACAATACTAATGATTTGAAAGTTATTATATTTTAGTCAGCAGTAGCACTAAATATGTTAAAAATAAAATTCATATTGTGAAAAACAATAGAAACAGACAATAATATAACAATAATGTTTAGTACTTTTTTTGTATAAATCATAAATGTTACAAATATTTTGTGTTTAACCCATTGTGTTTGAATTTTTGGAATACATTTTTTATAGTTATTACTTTCAGTTTAAAGTATCTATTAAATAAAAAAACTATTTAGTTAAAAAGTAAATCAGAGTTTTTGAAAAACTTCAAAATATTTAACCTTGGAATTATGTTACCTAGCATAATATATCTTTTTGCTAGTTTTGTTTGCTCTAATCCTTAAAATTCTTTACTTCTGATTTTAATCTTATTTATGTTTAAATATATTTTCTTATTTGCAGCACTCCTACATATGACTATGCTCCTAATCCAGACAAACAGTGGATTTTACAAGCGACTGGAAAAATGTTGCCAATTCATAAAAAATTTACAAATCTATTAATGACAAAACGGTTGCAAACATTGCAAAGTGTAGACGATGCTGTATCTAGAGTAAGTGAAAATATAAAATAATTATTATAGTTTCTTTGTTCTTATATTTTCTTTTTATTACCTTCTAGGTTTATGGAGAACTGAAGCAATTGGGTGAATTGGAGAATACATATATTATTTATACTTCTGACCACGGATATCATTTAGGTCAATTCGGTTTAGTTAAAGGTAAATCTTTTCCATTTGAATTTGATGTACGAGTTCCAATGTTAGTAAGAGGACCCGGTATTGAACCTGGAACAAAGTAAGTACATGAATAGATAAAAATAATATGTATCTATTCAGTTATCCTATACTTGTGTATTAATAATTTAATTTAATTATTTTAGAGTAAATGAAATATTTCTTAACATAGACTTGGCACCTACATTTTTGGACATTGCCGGTGTTAATCCTCCTGCCCATATGGATGGCCGTTCTGCGTTCAAACTGTTCCATAAACATAAAAAGGGTAATAAAAAGTTTGTCGCACATTGGCCTGATACATTTTTAATTGAAAGCAGTGGCCGAAGAGAACATAATAAACACAAGAAAATGTCTACTATCTTATCACCATCAATAAACAATGGTAAATTTCCTTTGAACTAAAAAAAATAATTTAAAAAAAATTAATATTGTTTTTTTGTAAAAAAAAAAGAAGATTTTAGTGTTGAAGATGATTTGGGAGTTGTTGCTGGTAAGAAAGCTAGTGAACTATTTGTATTATGTCAGAGATCAGATCACCAGACTCCTTGCAAACCTGGACAAAAGTGGCATTGTATTCGTGATGGATTCAGGTAAGTCATTGTGTTTCATAACAAAAATATTCATGTGTTTATTTATAATGTTTATATTATGTATTTTGTAGGTGGCGAAAACATAAGTGTAATCTAAAAAACAGAAATCGACTACTAAATGGACTTAGAAAATGTACTTGCTTTTCTGCTGATGGAAATTTATACACAAAGCTTGAAATGGACAAAAATAAAAAATATAATTCAAAGTAAACAATTATTGTCTATATTGGAAGGTCTTTAATTTAGTAATAATTAAATTTATAACTTTTCAGAAATCTGAAAGTGGCTAATTATAGAGACCGTTTTCGCAGAGATATCACTGCTCCTCTTAGTAATAATATGTCTTCGATTAAGAATGTATTGAACAAACAAATTGATGACTTACGGTCAATGACAGTGGTCAATGACTCTGCTCTAGCTAGCTGTACAGTTACTCCTAATGGTGATGTTAAGTGTACAAATATTGTATATAACAATCCAAAAGTTTGGAAATTCAGTCAAAATCGTGTACAAAAACAAATTTCAAGTTTGCAAAAAAAATTAGAGAAACTTAGAGAAATACAAAAACATCTTGAAACAAAACGACCAAATATTGATGACAAAGATGAAGAAGATGACGACACGGACGATGACCTAAATGAAGACGATTCTGAAAACTTGCCAACAGATTACTCTCAAACACAATGGAACCTTAGGTGTGTAAAATATTAATTATTTTTTATAAGAAAGTTTATTAAGACATTTTATTTGACTTTTTGACATTTGTTACAATATATTACACAGGATGGTACCTGTGAACAATTATAGCATGAGTCCTGGTAGCTTACTTGTAGATGGAGTTGAACCTCATACTTTTAGACATCACGGACATAAATCACAAACTAAAAATACTTCTGCAGACACGTGTTATTGTGTGCCTTTCATGTAAGCATATTCAAGAATTTAATTTACTCATGAATTCTTATTAATATTAATTTTATTGATTTTTATATAAAAGGTTTAGTGATAACGATCCTGCACTAAATAAGGAGGTAAAAAAGTTACTGAAAGCTGATAGACAAAAGAAAAAAGGACGAAAATTTCGTAAGAAAAACTCTAAACTAAACAAGGAGTGTATGTTAGAAAAAATGAACTGTTTTAATCATGATAATAATCATTGGCGAACAGCACCATTGTGGACAGGTAATGTTCTTAATTAGCATAATATGATACCTACTTGATAGAAACAGGTTTTTATTATTTATTCAAAATACTGTTGGTATAGTATGATGACAATCATAAAAGATCATCTAACCGATACATTTTTATTATCATTAATATTTGAATTAACTTACTATCATAAAAATGCCATAACATATTAGGTACCTACCTACACAGAAATGTGTTTTATAACTTATTTATATTATATTATATTATAAATTAGTTGTAGCTGGTAGGTAATAGGCTGGTGATTCTACTGATTCTTATTAAGACTAATAATTAGTCAAGGAGTTGTTTACAGACATTTATTTGTTATTAACGATAATGTACTATTTTTAGTGCTAGTTATAAATAAACAGAAATGTCTTATGTAGTTATTATGTCAATATAATAATAAAAATAAAACATATAAATTGCAGATGCCGACAAATTAAAATTTTATTTTTTAAGTATTAGATTTCACAATAATAATTGCGTTAGGGCTAACAGGTTTGGTGCTTTTGCATTCGGTCAAAAATGTTATACTTAAAAACAATAAAAACATTAATATCAAGTCGCTACACTCGTAAAGTGTGTTGTGTGCATCGTGCGTCTATATTTTACTAATAATTAATAAAAAAAAGTAATACTGTATTATCTATATAATTATTGTAAGCACATACCTAGGTACATTCTAATTTTAAATATTATATTTATTAGTTATATGATAGGTACCTAACTATAATATGGTAAGTAGGTATATAGAATAGAGTATAAATAGGTAACTGATATACTAACTAGTAACTTACCTTTTTTTTTTTTTTTTTTTTTTTCGTGTTTGAACCGACGGCGCCGCGGGAAGTGCTTTCGCATTACTGCCGCGAAAACTACTAGTAACTTACCTACTTAATATAAATAATATTGTAAACCTATCGATTTTTTAAAATATTTTGAAGTATTACATTTTTGGAATATGATACCTATAATATTAATAATTATTAATGAAACAATAACGATCTTGGCGAATTTGATATGCTTTATTCGAGAAAAACCATACAATCAGTCTAGATGATAAATATTAATTATTTACTGTAAAAAAAATCGCCTCAAACCATTTCAACGTTTTTGTCTGTTTTCTTTCTACAGAGGGACCATTTTGTTTCTGTATGAACGCGAATAACAACACATATTCGTGTCTTCGGACGATTAACGCCACGCACAATTTCCTATACTGTGAATTCGTCACCGGGTTAGTGACGTTTTACAATATGAAGATCGATCCATTCCAACAGCGGAATCGAGCTTACACCTTGGAACCCAAAGAAAAGGATTGGCTTCGAGATTCGCTTTCAGAAATGGTGCGCTGTAAGGGTTCTGCTCAATGTGCGATCAGCCCGGTGAAACGTAGAAAAAAACTGGACAGTTTCAATACGCTGTCGTCCAATGGTAATTATCATTATTATTACGCCTATTATACAGCTATATAATACTTTATATTTTATAATTATGTTGACAGACGAAGCAATAACGAGCAAAAAGTTGCTGACGGAACAACCAAAAGATTTGGACATAGCAGTGCGATACCGATAGCACGTACTATACGTCATATTATATTATGTTATAAATAATTTATACCGAAAATTAGTGTAAAAATGCAGTATTATTAATTTATATGTACCTATATTTATTTATTTTAACTATGTATCGATTTTTAAAAATGACTTGATGTGATTTATGTACCTATATTTATATATATTATATTTGTAATTTGTTGAATGCCCAATAAATTGTTTAGAACATTTTTATTTTATTTATATTATGTTCCAAAGTTAATTTTCACTATTGGCGTTATGTAACTTATTATACTTATACATAGAAGATACAACGATAACCAAAGCAATATTTAGAAAATGTGCGTCAGCTGAGGCCTTAAGGCAAAACATTTAACAGTGTTATTTAAATAATAATAGTAAAAATATGTCTGTAGTGCAGTAGTCGATCATGATTGTTGTCACTCTGTTTGGTTTAGCAATACTGCACACGGCTGCAACAAAATGCATTGCCGGTATATTATATTATTATCTACCTACAGCCATTTGTAAATATTGCTTAGAGTTAATTTAATATATATTTGGTAACTTATTTAGGAGATTGTATGTCGAAATCAAATTCAAAACTAAAATGTGGAGAAAATTTCTACTTCATTGATGATCTGTATGATTGGAATGATTATTTCCGTGATTTTTTTACTAACTTCCAACAAATCACCGAAGAATTCACGAACTCGAATGAAATCTATATCGAGCAAACTATAGATGTTACGAACAACGTCGACAAATTACACGAGTAACCTAAATCTAAAAATTACCAACACTATTATATTACATTATATTACTACACTAATTTATTAAAACTATTTTTCAGGTAATAGGTAAATAATGAAAGTTGATAATATTATATTATGTTGAATTTTTTATTTCTAGTTTTCTGAACTACTCTGTGCCTTGTGGTCTACAGGGCACGAGTGAATGGTCGAGGTCCGATGGCAATAGTCGAATAGTCGGCGGTACGGATTCGATACCAGGTAATAAAGATTGCACGACGATATAATATAATACCTATTTTATTATTATATTACGGTCTTATAATTTATTATAATTATTATACAATATTACGTTCTGAATTTGAATTTAATTGCCACCTACCTAAACCTGTGTACTTACCACATGTCCACGCATAAGCAACCTAACCTTTTATTTGCAATCGGACCATAATACATCGGTATATAATACACACTGACACACCACACATTTTAACCACTCGTTCAAATTTCAGTTCAAATATTTCGATATTTTAAAAACAAATCCACTGATTAACAATTCACAGGAAAAAAAGAAGTTATTTTAAGAAAAAAAATGATGTCGTTACAGTGGGTACGGTTGCTATGAATTCCGTGAAAAAAATTGTTTAAGAATATGTGGGCACCGTGAGTAGGTGCAGTTATATAGGTTGAAATCAGAATTTGAATGAATGCATATTTATGTCTAAAAACGGCTCATACGTTCGCTTAAATAATCACCCTGTTTATATTATACGTATAGGCGAGTTCCCGTGGCAGATATCGTTGCAACTCGTCACCGGCAAGACGGCCAGACATGTGTGTGGCGGATCCGTAATCAACGAAAACTGGGTGTTGACGGCAGCGCATTGTGTGGTCGGACTGTCGAAAAACGTTCTGTCCGTGGTGGCCGGGAAAAATGACCTTTACACGGTCGAGAGTAAGTGATTTTTCACTCAAACGATTTCACTATCTTTTTGTTTGGACACGTTATTTTAAAATCATCTTTTTTTTCCCGAAAGATTACGATCAGAGAGTTAATGTTGCGGACATATATTTAAACGGGTTCGACCAGAAACGGTTTTCTAGAGACATCGCGTTGCTCAGGGTGTTACCGGCGTTGGTGTTCGACGGCAGTCACGTGTCTCCGATTTGTATTCCAAGACCGCAGACCCGATTCGAAAATGGTAAATAGACTTTGTGTGGGGTGAAACGACTAACGTCAGTGTCACCCCCATTCGTCGGTTCAAAATGTAAAAAAAAAACAGACTGTGTTTACAGGTACCTATACTGATATTTACAGGCTACAGATATTGACATATTGCATACAACACCATTGCGCATTACAATATTTACATTTTATTATATGTAATAATATATTAGTTATAGTTGCAAACGATTAAGACTTAAGAGGAATATATACCGAAATAGTTGCTTTTTGTTGGAAAATATAAGTAGTATAGGTACTAGGTACATTATTACATTATTATGATATACATTAAAATGTCCAATATATTTTATTATTTTAATTTAAAACGAAAAATAAAAATACACATTGCTTACAACCTGTTGAAATTGAAAAACAAAATTGTTGTTGTCCTTTTTTTTAACCTGTTGACTGAATTTTGGTAGTTAATATAGGTATGTATGCCTACTCGTTGAAAGTTTGCTTTGTTAAGTGGTAGTCAATTGGTCGTTGACAATTTCAGCGCTATTAAAATAAAATTAAAAATTATAATAGAATCCAATATTTTACCAGTATGCACAATAGTACAATATTATAATAGTAGGTCTCAGTTTATAATAATCTTGCAGTAGGGATGGCCTCGGTATACTAATATAAATTATAATATTCACCTACAGTCCAATTAGTAAAATAGTTAAATATTTACATCTGCAGGTAATTAAGTGAAAATATTAACAGGCGATATCTAATTTATGTCACCATAATAATATACTGTTGCATTTGCTGCACACGTGTGCATATACATATAGAGTCGTCCAAATATCACGTTACCAAGCTGCGGTGGACAACGTATAACGGTCTAATATGTGATTCCCATCATCAGTGATTTTTAATGGCAAATTTTGGACGACTCTATATAGTCTATGTATATTCCCTAATTCTCATCATTACAATTTACAGTACGGTCGTATACAGAGGCGTGATCACGGGGACGATAGGGGTGTCATATCCCACCTTTGGCTTATTTTTACATAATATAAAATATACGAGATAAAGCAATGAAAGTGTACAATATTTACCGCCACATATAAAGTGGTCTGAGAATTGAAAAAAATGTATATCATCCCTCCCCTTTCAAAAAAACCTTAGCTGCACGCCACTGATCGTATACCTACGATACCTACCAACTTACACCGGTATCATAATGCACACGTTTGGTAATCACCCGGTCATGTGTGTGTGTATTTTATATAGATTTGGCGGTGGTCACTGGATGGGGACGGCTGTCCGAGAACGGCGAATTCGCGCACGTCTTGCAGAAAGTGCGATTGCCCCTGATCGCAGTGGATGACTGTCTGAACTTATACAACAACGCCGGTTACGGAGATTACGTCAGTCAGTGTGTGGTCTGCGGCGCTGGAACGCCGGAATACGAGGCGGATTCTTGTCAAGTACACATAATAATAATATTATTATATATTTAAAAATTGTGTAATATAATTATATTGCGTCGTTCCATTAGCTATTGGGCCGAACTATGCATATTGTGAATCTCACGGATAAATTATGATTCGTATATGTAATTTTTACTAACGCTTTTTAACCTAACGCGCGCCTCTCTTTCCATCCCGCCAACTCGCTCACCACAAACAAATTAGATGTATTATATTATTTATATTATAATATATTCATACCTATATTATGCGGACACTATGAAAAATATTTTTTAATTAATCATTGTATGGTGGGGTTGCGGCGACTTGGTTTTTGACGACTACTGCAAGAATTGATTTTTTTTTATTTTTCTATCATATACAGGGCGATTCCGGTGGCCCACTGGCTTGTCTGGCCGACGACAACCGTTTCTACCTGTGCGGTATCGTCAGCTGGGGACTCGGCTGTGCCCATCCGACCTATCCCGGAGTCTACACCGCAGTGTCTTGTTACTCGGATTGGATAAGAGACACGGTCGCCTATTATGAACAACCCAGCTACCCATATTAGAGCAAACGATGATTTGACATTTGCACGTTTTTTTTTTCATTAAATTAAATTTGATTATTATTATTATTACTTACATAAGTATTCGTGCGTTTATTGTCGCGTATTATGCCTATACAAATATAAACAGTTTATATAATATGTGTAATGTTTATTGCAGTGTACACTTATTTAATTTTATAATACAAGTATTTCACCTTTATTTTGGTTTTAATGAAAAGAAATCGATTTCCAGTCATACTGAAACGTTGAAATATTTTTGAACACATTACTTTATGATTTGTATAAGCGTATACGAAAATATCGGTAATAGCAATAATAAATAATTAAATAAATAAAAAGCTACTCTAGTATTATTGTTATCAACTATACCTACGTTGAATTTTACATGATGTGTCATTAAAGGTGTGACTGGTTTGGGTGTACTTTTAAGTGTATAATTTTTAAAACTAAAGATTATTTTATTGTAACTTTTGATCGATAATAGACATTATTAAAATCTAATACAGTATTTCGGGAAACATAAGGAAGTAATACATGATTTCACAATATGTATATAAAAAGTGTAGCTTATAGAGATCAGCTAAGTGTGAACAGTAAAATATTTAAAATTGAAATATCGTTAATAATGAGCACGTTATAAATTATTATGTGGACAGATATCTCATATTATGTTGTTTGGATCTGCTTTAATGTTTTGAGTTCTCCAAACTATTTTTTAACGACCGTATGCCTTGGGGTCTGAAATAAGACTTTTCATTTTATAGTCTTGTTCTTGGAAATATGCTATTAGGTATATCTACGCATATATTAATATTATGCTCTTTTAGCGTAAACCCAATACGCAATAGTTAATGACCTCATATCGTATTAAATATAGAATATTTTAAGGATCTTATTTTAAATTGTATAACAAAATAATTCTGCAGGCATGATAAATAGATATAGACTTGCATTACTAAATTCAAAGTTTCGCATGAAAATATATTCGACATTTTTGCATAGATTAATTTATAATTAATGTACCTATATTATATATTATTTTTTCTACATAAATACAAAATACAAATATAACCAAAATATATGCCAAACGAATTATTGTAAATTTAAAATTTGATCTCACTTGGCATTAACTGTACTGGATATCTGATCAGCAGGTACTCATAGTACCTAATAATTTGTTTTAAATATAAACGTTACATATAGACGTTATTAATTATTATACGTCTAGATACATATTTTATGGTTGTATGAAGTGTCGATACGTGTTATGGAGATTAACAATTATACATTTTTTGTACCCCACCTTCATTTAAAATAATATTAGTAATATATTTATTAATATAAATAACAATATTTTGTTGATATACATTATACATAAATCATATTATATAGCCATTTAGGACATAATTTGTTGCTTTAAAATAAGTAATTATCAAAAAAACTAATGATTTGCTTGTAATTATTTGTATACATGTTATAGGATTTCATGCAAAATAAATAACTAAAATAGGTACACTATAATAAATTAAAATGTATCATGCATAATATTTTAATGATAATAAATTGTCAATTAAATACATTTTTAAACCAATTGATACCACTAAAATATTTCAAACCAAGATTTCTATAAGATAATTAAATACTTATTCTATTATTAAATATATGCTTATAATTTTAACCTTATATATGTTACTTTTTAGTTATTTAGATCAATGAGAGTAACTGTTACTAAATAGGTGACATTTCATTTTAAAGGTTCGTTAAAAAATTGTTGTGTAGATATTCTTAATTTTTAAAATGTAAAATATTTTATTTTAAAAAAATAAAAAATATTGAAGCTAGATTAGGTAATACGTACAATACCTACAATACTCCTAGTTCAAATTGTTTTTATATAGAACTAGCTGATCTCGTGCACTTCGTTCCCCGTTAAAAATACCGACTCTTATGATTAAAAATGTGTGTTAAATTTTGTAAAAAATGTCAACTCTTCAAAAAATTGTGATTGTTCAACTCCATTTGGATGCAACTCGGTTATTTTATAATGTAATATAAATAAAATATTATATTATAATTCATTACATTGTAATGCAACTCAGCCAGCCTGGTACTTGGTAGGCAATGTGCGATAGTTCAATTTTATCTATACTTGTACCTGATTTGCCCGAATAACCAATGGCAACCACTAATAAATAGATACTAATTTCTACTAATTATTTCTCTCATAACCAATACCTAACAACCATTTACAAACAAATATTTCCATTGTAAATCTCGAAATCCCTGTTTGAGCACCTCCTAGGGTTTTAATTTAGCCTTTTTCAATTAGCCTATGCTACTCAAGGATAATGCAGCATTATAATGGTAAAAGAATTTTTGAAATCGGTCCAGTAGTTTTTTGAGTTTATTCGTATCCAAACCTTTCCTCTTTATAATATTAAAAAAAAACCTAACCGGATTAAATTAGTAATTTTTTTATAAAACATTGTTGCGTTTGAATTTTTAACATTATTATAGTATTACAATATCTTACTCAAACTAAACGAAATTAAAAACACCATCCTCGTATGGGCCTCACCGCCGGACATCACAATGAAAATAGAAACCTCAATCAACAGTTGCGAACCGGACACACATGGTTAACCCACCTGATGAAGAGGGAAGACCCCCTTATGTGCCAGTTGTAGCACATCTCTCACAATCAAACACATTATGTCAGAATGCCTCTCTTTCGAAACGGATAAACGGGAAACAGGAGTTCCAAACATTCCCTCAGAAGCCCTTCATCCAGACAACATAAAAAACACAATTACCTTTAAAATAATTATACAATTTTCCTTTCGTGTCTCAACTATATTAGTGAGAGGTAACATTATGTTACTTTTTCGTCTTATCTTCTGATAAACTGTAATTGAATAAGTATTATATAGGATTGTAAGTAATGAATAAAATAAAAAACTTGTATAAAATATTTTTTTTTCGATAGGTACATTTTTATGTGCAGCCCCCCGCATAGTAAACTATTCAATATATTTGGCCCAGTTAATACTTTGAGTTTGACACGCCTGGGTTAGACTAATGTGTATTAATATTGTAAGATTGTTAGTTGTAACAACAATCGATGTTATTTTAGATAAATTAGAAAATATACAAGCTACAAATCAACTGTGATCAGTCGACATCAAGCCCGGATTAAGATAATTCTGGGCCCGGGGCCATACAGTTTTAGGGGCCCATAAGCATAATCAAAATATTGGTGACCCATAAATAAATATATTTTAGACAAAAAAAATGACCTATATATTTATTTGATACTTTTTCAAAAATTTAAATATTAATTGCACCTATATGTAATTTTTTTCTCACTTTTTGGGAATTAAACTCTTTAAACTGCAGTTCCAACTGTCAAGTCATACGAGTCAGTGACGTAGCCTCTCCTCCGAAAAATTAAGAAAATTAAAAACTGATGGTATAGTTTATGAAAGTTACTGCAAATATAAATTTGTGCAACCCTACATAAACCTAAAAATCAGCATGCTAAACATATGGGAGACCGTTGTTGTTAAACCAACTCTGTAAACAGTTAACACATTATCAGTCCCTCTCCCCCCCCCCCCCCCCCAAAGAAAAATCCCGGCTTTAAACTGCCAACCATACAAGTCCTGTATTGTTTTCGTACAAAAACAGTTAAATACAAATTGTTTGGCTAATGAATATTTATATTATTAATTTTTATAATCTAAAACAGTTTTATATAGCTTGTAATACATTTTCAATAGACGGTATCCACATGAATCCCAATTCCTTACCATGATCATCATGGTAAAAATAGACGATATTACAATAGCATAATCATAATAACATATCCATTATGCATATATTATAGGAAACGTACTACCCGGCAGGGCCCCTTAGCTCTCCCCCCTTAATCCGGGCTTGGTCGACATGTGAATATGTGATTAATGAATCATCGTTTTTATTGTAGACACGAAAGCGCCTATAATGTTTAAAACACTCTGTATAGGTATTTATCATGAACTAAAGTTTATAAATGATTTAGCTGTTATAGTAGGTTAGGGTAGTTGTTATTGTAAATGAGGTGGGCACCTAGTTAGACTTTGGGGGGGGGCAGTAAAATGTAAACTTTTTTCTAGATTACTAAATAAATCTCATAAAAAACCAGTTTTAAATATTAATTGCTTATTGAATAATACAATAACAATTATAATATATCCTCGGGAGGGTAGTCGAGTTGTATTATTTGTTAAGTCGTCGGTAACGTATGAGAAAAGAGTTAAAAAGTTGTAATCGAACGTTAATAAAAACGTGGAAAAAAATGCAAAAAAAAACGTGGAAAAAAATGCAAAAAATTTAGACTGCGGTCTGGTTGTGTCGGCGGGGCTGCAAACGGTGAATAATACAATATTACAATAACAATTATAATATATCCTCGGGAGGGTAGTCGAGTTGTATTATTTGTTAAGTCGTCGGTAACGTATGAGAAAAGAGTTAAAAAGTTGTAATCGAACGTTAATAAAAACGTGGAAAAACGCGGGAAAAAAACACGGAAAAAAATGCAAAAAAAAAAAACGTGGAAAAAAACGCAAAAAATTTAGACTGCGGTCTGGTTGTGTCGGCGGGGCTGCAAACGGGCGTTCTACTCGCAGACGCTATCCCGCTACTGCTCACCGCGGAGACTTTTGGCTGCTGGGTTTCCCCCCTGGCCCGGTTCGCCTCGCCTTAGCTAACCTGGATTCGATGGGCTACCCCGCCGAATCCATATTGACGACAAGCTTAGCGCGGACGTCCGTTCAACGCGGAGCGTCCCGCCACAGTTACCCCCACCTCAAACCATCCACGCAGTCCGACCTCCGAGCAGCCGGATTACAGGAGCGCGCCGCCGCTCCCGGTCGAGTGTATGTAGGAAAACACTTCTATTTAAATGCCGCAAACTCGTTGTCGTTCTGTACTGATACCGTTATCACACGATAGATAAACGCTGCTGTTATCTCGTATCGGCGAGCACTGATAACGAGCAGTATCAATATTTCCATACGGCGACGATGAAAATATTATGTTTTTCGTTTTAGGAAATTTTACGTTTCCTAGTGGATCGGACGGTCGTCGGGCTGCCATTGATCGACATCATCGTTCTACGGTCGTCGCAGTCTCCAACGATATTTGAGTAAAATGTTCAATACCCTGAGGTCACTGTCCCGACTCTCGTCGACCGCCGTTCCGACTGGATTGCGGTCTTCAGTTTTGAACACACGTTCGGTTCGGAGTGTCTGCTATCAATGTCGACAGCCGATCCTGGCAAACAAATTGCGATGTGTCACCGCGGGCAGACGTTACAAACGTACAAAGAAAGAAGTAATGTCTGGCCAAACGAATCGATCGACTCCCAACGACCGGGAATCTTTAATTTATCGATTTATCTATTCATTTTGTAGAACGATAGAGACTCTGACGATGAATTCGATTTAGAAATGGACGAATCCAGTCAACTTGTTAAATTCAGGACCAGTACGATGAGAATGGATACTGTCCTAAAACATGCACTAGGAAAGTCCAGAAAGTAATGTGTCTGGGAGCTATGAATATTATGATTGTCGTTTTATTAAAATATCAATATTTATTTGTTTTTAGTAAAATTGAAGTAGCTTTTTATGAAAGTCGTATCCGCGTGAATGGAGAAAAAGTACAGAAGAAAAGTCATGCAATAGAAGTGGGCGATGAGGTGGATCTGGTCAAAGGTCCTAGTCCAAATAATCCAGATTTTCTGTTAGTTTCAAGAGTAGAAGTATTGTCTGCCCAATTAGATGGAGATGAATTAGATGTAAAATTAAAAAAGTATAAGAGCCTTTTGATAAACAATTATGAAAATAAATGGAAACCACAATCATAAAAATATATTGTACTTTTAGATTAGATAATTTCATTATAACACTCAAATTATATGAATTACCGTTATAAATTAAACTCCAAGTGTTCAACATTGTGCAAAGAAATTTATTTTATGATACCTATCAATACAGATAATTTATTTTGGTCTTGTGGGATAAGTAAGCAGTATAGTGTCAAAGATAAAATTTATTTGATTAGCCCACAAATGGCACAACCACTAAAGTTAACACTCATCTTATATTCATAGATCAGCCACAGGATAGTTGAAATAGATTAAGTAGACTAGTAAACTGGATAATACAATTATCAATTAAAAATAAATAATAAACTAATGACTTATAAATATTAATTAATAGTTATTTTGTATACTTACATACTATTATAGACTATAGTATTATATGCATCACAGGTACTTCCAACAGTATCAAAATTTCAAAATTTACAACAGGAACAAATTAATTATACACCAGTATTTTATAAACTACTTTCTTTGAACAGGACAATATTACTTGGATTTTTAAAGTAATGATAAATACAATAAATCCCTTAAAACAGTATAAAATTAAAAACATTTACCAAATTACAAATTTAATTTTAGGTGTAGAGTAAGATTATTGATCACTCAAAATTAAGGATTATTATTACATATTATGTAAATAAATAAAAAACTGAAGAGTAATTATTATTTTGTCGACAATGTATTAAAAAATATTTAACATTCATAAAAACAATATTACCAGAAGCCAAATTGATTTAAAATACATATTGTTATAAAATAATGGTAACAAATTAAAATTAATCATACCTCACCAACTGCTAATAATTACTATAATAGTATAATTATTATTTTCTAATAGTTAAAATTGTCTCTAATTATTAAAACATAACATATAAAATTTAATATCAATAATCGAATTTCTTTTTATTTACATTTCAAAGCCAAGCATAAATCGTAATATTAAATAAAAAATTCCAATTCCGGTTGAATAAAATTATACCATAGCACTGGCTGGTAACGAACTATGTTTAGGTTTCATTCGATTGACAAATACACGTATACAACCATTAAAATCTGCACTTACAAAAACATATCCATCTTGGCTACTGTTTTCATCTGTTTTCATTTGTCTAAACACCACTTCTGGGTTAGGGGCAAAAATTGCACATGTCACAACAGCATTATGAGCTTTGATACCTTCCCAGTAATCGTTTCTATCTCGTCTTACCGATGTAAATTTTGAATAGTCATGATGAGTTTTCCAAACATATATGCACTGGTTTTCTGATCCACATACAATGTATTTGCCATCGTGACTGAAACTAGCTTTTATTTGACTGCTTATATTAACATAGCCCTTATACTTGCAAGACAGATTTAGGTCTCTGAGATCATATAATCTAATACGACTGTCATTTGAAGTTACCAACACTTTATCTTCACCAGGCATTGGTTCAATACCACTAATTTTACGTCCCGTTGAATTTCGGCCTCTTGTAGAACGCACGTGTATTTGGGTATGATAACGTAATTGATCAGTTGTGTAAAATATACACCGACCATCATATGAACCTACAACAGCAAATTTACCATTTTGACAAAAATTAGCAGCGGTTATGAGTTTAGTCTGCCCTTCAACTTCATTCCAAACAGCTACTTTCTTATCAGGAATATTCCAAAGACGAAGTTTTCCATCAAGTGATCCACTCAAAAAATAACGATCATCGCGTGGATGAAAACATATAGCTGTTACAAAATCAATATGTTGAAAACAACATAAACATTCTCTTCTGCTTATATGCCATAGCCTAACAGTTTTATCCATCGATGATGACAGGACAAAGTAATTTTTCGACCAAGCTATATCCAGCAAATCAGAACGATGTCCTGTGTAAGTACAAAATGGACGTGACATAAACGGCCCTCGATCGTCTGGATCAGCTGCAAATGATTGATCATCTACTGAGAGTTGAGAAACTAAAGATTCTGTTGACGGGGTTGGTGAAACTTTATCAGCATCATATTTTTTTCGCATTTCATGAAAATCTTTATAAGCATCTCGCAACACCCAAACTCGAAGTACACGGTCTTGTCCAGCAGTAGCTAATAGTCTACCACACATAGAAAATTTCATACACCATACAGGACCGGTATGTTCATGGCAGAATTCCTAAAAAAAAAATGTAAGCAATATAAATGTATGAGTTAAAAATTGTTTGTTTTAATAAACTAACTTGAACATGCTGAACAGAATCAAATTCATAGGGTCCTTTATGGCTATTTGATGCTCTCAATTTGAATGTTTCATTAACTTGAGGAGCATTAGGAACGTCAGTTGCGGGTTGTGGCCTTTCTACTAAATCTACAATTTCCATAACATCTTCTTTGTGCCTTACGTGTGATACTTCATGTGCGATAGTTCTAGCTTTATTTACAGTTTTTTTGACAGTAGTACCCAAAAATCGTTTGATTCTTGCTGTGCGACGACGTATGGCAGATTCATCTACAGGGTCATCTCGTCCAGTAGCTACTGTATCATTAGATTTACTGCCAATGCTTTCTTCATCAGATTCTTTAAGTTTCTTAATAGAATTTGTTCTAAATGAATGGGAATCTAAATTGGGAGTGCTTACATATTCTGACGTCAAGCGCATTATATGTAGAGATAATGGGTTAATGCATTGTGGTAATTTATCTTCAGCTATACTTAGTGGAACTCTTTCCCCGGTATCCAAATTTAACACAGTTATTTGTTCCAATATTTCCTATTTTTAAATCAATTTATAATTTATTATAAAGATTCATATTTATTAATCAAAAATACTCACTATATCAGTTAATTTTTTCCCGGAATCTGTATGGGTTTTTAAAAACATATTTAGCTGCTGATCTCTTAATTCCTGTTCATCGCCAGCTGATCTTCGACGTTCCCGCGAAGCAACACGATTACAAGATCGATTAGAAGCTATACCGCTTGAACCAGCCATTGGGTAGGTATTACTATGTGAAGCAATTGTTTTAGATTTTTCTCTCACTTCTTCAATTGCTTCTTTAATCATATTAAGAACTGGTTTTTCTCTAACCTAAAAATGTAAAATATTTAGATAATATCAGTATTTAAAAATATTCTTGCAAGTCGAGTGAAGTCAACATAATTAAAGGATGTCATTTTGAAACTATCTTGATATAAATATTCTACAACTACACATATTGAAAAATTTAACAAAAACTAAAATACAATTTTACTTACATGATGATTTACAATATATTGACCTTTGGTAGCAGAATGAAGATCTAATGAATGCTCTAATTCTCTTGTCAGGGATTCTATAGTACTCACTGGACTCGTTAAACAATTGACACTAGTTTCATCTTTTACAATATTCAATTTCTGTTGAAAAAATATTTAATTAATTAATATTACCCTTAAATTGATCCTGTAACTAAATAATAATACTATATAAACTATATTAAATATATATACATTTGAATTATCTTCTATTTTAGCACCATCATTTTCAATTGAAATGTTAACTTGTTTGAGTTTTCGCCGTCTTGGAGGGGCAATAGGTCTATCAGTATCTATACTAACAGTACCATTATTTGAAACTTTTGTGCTTAGAATTACATCAGGTTCGTGGAAAGCTGTGAAAGGTTCAGGAGGTACAATGGGTTTATCTTCAACAGAAACAGGTGTGTCCGGTTCGGATAATTTATTGTTTTCTGATGGCCGCAGAGCAGATTCTTTTCCTAAAAGTTACTTTATTTTAAAATCACTTTAAAATATTTAATTTAAAAAAAAATATATAATAACTTAATATACAAACCTATTAAATGATCTGTAGGAACGCTCCCCAATAATCGACCAACTTTGCCCAAGGATAATATACTTTGCACAGATGCTCCATCAGGCTCAATAACTCTAAATGGATGACTAGGTCTATGTGAAGGTGCTAAGAATACTCCATCAGCTGATGAGGCTTGACTTTCAGTTGGAGATACAGCTAGCATTTCGTCTTCATCAATTTGCATGTGCTGCCGAATTTCATTGAATTTACGGCGACCATTGTGCTCTGAAACCTAGTATAATTATTTTTGTAAATGATTCTTGAAAAATAATGTTATTTATTAATTATACCAATTTGGGAGCACTTGATATTTTGAATGTCATATTTTTTTTTTTTTCTTCCAAAAGTTCTTTTTCGGTTTTGACCGTTTGTTTGGATTGTTCACTACAAAACAAATAAATATTTCATAAAATATATACTAAACAATGATATTAAAAAAACATTATTACTTTTGATCACGAACTGCAAAATCTTCAGCATCAAAAAACTCATCTGTATCACTACTAGTATTGGACATTTTTAAAAAATAAACATTGTAATCTAGAATATATTGTTAGAACATAATTATTTTTTTAATATATGAAATGGATTTATAGCTTTTAAAGTTCTAATTTACGTAAATTAATCATTATGCCATTATTATTTATTGCTTAATTCTTATTTAAATTTGAGATAAGAATGTTTTTAAAATGATTACCTTATAGATAGTATATATTATATTATCTATGGATTACCTACGTTGCTTCGGCTAATGATTAAGAGACATCACTATCGCTTTATCTAAATTCCACTTCACCACTTTACATATCTTATCAATAAAAAAAAAAAATGTATAAGATAATTCAGTGTGTTTGTTAATACAATACATTTTGAACTTTTTAATGTCTAAAAAACTATAAAATAAATACAAAATTTCAAAAACAAAAAAAAAAATGATTATTTACCTATTTAGAAATATACAATTTTAATTAAATAATGTGTAAGAAAATTACTAAAGTATATCAGTCGAAAGCTATTAAGTATTGTTATACTAAATTACCGCACATTTGCAAAAAATATTAATAATGAAAAAGAATATATACTAATATCTTCCAAAATTAATTAATTTACATTATTATTCACATTTGAAAATTATATTAACTATGTGATTAAAAATGTTCCAATTTTATTTAATATACAATACACTTAATAAATTATAATATTTATGGCCTAAATATATTACCTACCTATACTTGAGAGTTTATTGTTTTGTTTACCTATGTAATTTTGTTTTAATAAAAACAAGCGCAACGGTACCTTTTAAAGGTGAACCAAAATTTTCTTTTGCATCGAGTTCCTCAGAAATAGGTAGATTCTTATCCATGCTCCCAGACTTCAAAATACAGCACTGGCCCAGTATACTATTAGTAACAATAAAATGCGGGGGGAAATGCACCCTTTGTTAACTCTTTCCCCCCACAAATGACCCCACGGCATTTTGTTTGAATTAATTATGAAACATTCCTCGTTGTCCTCTTGAATAATATATTATAAAGGTACCTATATGGCTATATACATATTACATACCTTACCTATACCATAAGATACGTTGAATGTTGAAATGCTCAAGTAGGTTGATAAATTACAAATAGTTTACTTATTGCGGTTATTCGTGTAGACAATAGATACGTGGTAATACACCTATTAGCATTATGCTTATAGATAGCTTATGTTTATTGTGGGTGGGTATAGATTATAGATACAAAATAAACCTATTACCTGTGTATTTTATTAGATATCTAATATCTAATATCTAATTTTACAAATTCAGATCATTATAGTAATACTGTATTACTGTAATTAAAATTACATTTAACTAAGTTGCATTTAAATAAATTAATAAAACAATTTTTTACTGTGTATACTTAACTATCTTCTTAACTTATATTGTCTGTGTAAGAACGATTGACATATTAACGATATCAAATTCATCTTATACATATATTATGTAGAGTGTGGATTTGTATGTACTATATAAAGTGTCAAAATATTCCATATAATATACAATCAAAAACGTGAAAATATGCAACAAGTATGCAAGAAAAAAAACTTTAAATTGTGTAGTATGGTAAAAAATTCACAATTTAATAGTTTATAAATTATAAATTCATGTCTCAAAAATAATTTATAACAAATTAAATAACTTATAATTATAATTATTGGTATCTGCTTAATAATAAAAAAAATTTGAAATTTATAATTTCATATTATTAAAATGAATAATCACTTATAAGTGACTACTAAATACTATAATACTATAGTGTCTAAAAAATGTATTATACAATTTTATACTTGAAAAAATATTATTTTATACATTTTTTTAGATTTTCGCTTCAATATGCGATAAATTTTAAATTTTGTCAAAATCTACAGAATATGTAACAACCATTAAATATATAGTATCATAAAAAAAAAAATGCTATTAGCTTCAAACTATTAGAATTCGTAAAGATTACTGACAAAAATATCAAAAATGTGAATAGGAAAAAGTGGAATTGCGCTCTGGCCTCTATAACCTATAATGTTATATACTTATATTATTATAATTTATATATATATATGACTTGTGTATAAATTGTATAATATGTTAAACTATTTGTGTATACTATTTTATAGTTTTATAGACCTGATGTGGTATGCAAACAGTCTCTGCGTCGCGGCTAATTGCAGGTATACTTATATTATTGCACTGCTGTAAACGTCAAACATTTAATTTCAGTTTTCTACTCATAATTAGATAAGTTTAAATTTGCTACCTTGATATAATTGATTTATTTATCATATATATTATAAATAATCAATCATTAAAACATATTTTTCTCCGTGTGTCTTTACTTATATAATTTGAGAGCCACCAAAATGTTTTGAAGAAACTATAGCAGGGAGCCGTGGAATGAAAAAGTTTGATTAGGTTACTCTGCTATAGAATATAGAACTTGTGTAATTTTTAGTTGTCATTTGTTATTTTTTTTTTTACTTCATTTCACTAACCAAATTTAAATTTGTTATTTGTTATTTATTTACTTTATTCGACCAGCCATTTAATATACGCCATGCGGAATTCAACAATAATAAATCCATACAATAATAATTAATTTAGTTTAATATATTATATTATCATAGGTACAATTGTTTTGATTTACATGTCGTGCATTTAATTTGTTTACCTATTATTTGTTAAATGCACAGTATAAGTACCACTGATTACTGAACGAGTGTTTCAATGACAAGAACATCGACCCAGATATGGTCAGTTGCGGACCAATCATCTAAATTTGTAATTGGAAAATTAGAACTAATCAGATCTAATAGCATGACATAATAGCAAAAAGTGTTATTTTCCTTATTCGCACTAGGTGGCGTGTTGTTACAACTTACAAATTATTATTACAGTACATAAAATATAAATTAAAAGGTCAATTTTTGTTAAATTCAAAAGTCTATTGGCGCCCCGCTGCCGTTACAGTAACGGTTGGCAAAACCACTATCGGAAAATGGGAATTTAGTGTTTCCCAAAGTAACACTGTCTGAAAATTTGTTTTGATACATTTTTTTTTTCGCGTGTAATCTCGTTTTTTGGAAATTTTTACTTTTTAGTTTTTAGATTAGTCGAGTAAGAGATCAAACGAATTATTCGCGTTTTTGTGAATTTCAAACACATTTATTTAATTTATCTACATCCATTGGACTTTAAACGTTAAACGCACACTACGAAATGTATACTAAGCGATGACCGTTGTTGTAAGTGATAACTTTGTCCTTTAGACGGCTAATTTGTTATTCACTTACCTTTTATATTGTAACTGAAAAATTATTAAATTATGTAAATGAATGTGTTCAATATATTGTGTATATTATACTGTCCGTATTTTACCAACAGGCTGTAGTTTTTGTAGTGAATGCAAATATTTTGGAATGGCATCATCGAGTCGAGGAATTCAAATTGGTTCTGCGTGGTTTCAACGCAAAATTAATCTAAGACCACAACACAGGGGCGTACATTTAGTAACTGAAGAAATTCTTAAACAAATACCAGAAATATCTCAATTCTCCGTTGGTTTATGTCACATACAAAGTAAGCATTTAAAATACTCTATACACTTATCTGCTATTTTCCAAACTATTATAATATATAATTTACTATGAATTATAAAAATAAAATCTACGTGAAATTCCAGTGGACACGGCTGGACATAAAACAACAATAATATTATAATTTCCATGATTTTGTATTAGTTTTTAAACAATTTCTAAAAAAATAACTAAAAAATAAAATGAATGCATTCATATTTTCAAAGAACATAAACTTGAACGTGTTCATTTGAAAATAATATGCACGTGAACTAATTCCTTTAACACTGAACATGAACATGAACAAATTCAATTTTTTAGTGAACTTTCTGAACACTGGTAACTAATCACAAGTAATAACATTTAAGTACAAAAATTATAGTCAATACCTATTAAGTTACAAATGACAATATTTTGATTGTTAATAAATTGCTGATATATTAATATTATATTTTGTATGCTATTTTCAAGTTTAGTATTTCTAAAAATAGGATTGTGATTTTTAATACATGTACCTGTACCCATACATATTAAGTGCATATGAAAATATTGTACTCTATTCAAAATTATTATACTTGGTATTTTTCACTAAACTTATTGCATTGAATAATTAATTGTATTAAATCATTTATTTATTTTAATGTGATTTGAAAGGTTTTAAATAAGATATTAGGTTAGTTTTTTTAAAATTTAATTATAGCTCATACAAAAATATTTATATGGAGTTATAAAACACAAAAATTGTCTTTATTTGTTCATTGTCATATAAAAGTTAAATTAAAATGTCTGCATCCATACTTGTATTCTTATATAGTTATATAACAGCTATTTTTAATTTCTTGTGTTAATGTCTCACTGGTTTTAATTTCTTTAAAGGTGTATCGGTGAATTGAAATAATTATTAGTTAATTTATATATGCTTAGACATAATAAGTTAATACCTAATTCTGTGCTTCCAATGTCTTCTCATTTTGTCAAGATCCACAAAAATTCAAAAATCAATAAAGTTAGCACTGAGAGTATTACCAATTTTTGAAACAGAACTACCCTATTTTCCATTTATAATATGCCTAGACTTATTGTACCAAAATGTAAACTTGATTTTATCTACACTGAGTTTTCACTTTTTATATTCATTGTTAGAAAAAAATCAGTAAAAAATGTTGCTTACTTAGGAAGTAAAATGTTAAAAAATTAAAAATTTGTGTTAAAATGTATTAGTGGACTCATTTCTGTGATATTAGAAAAACATAAACAGAAAAATTAAGAAAATAATTAAAAATGGAATATTTTGGGGGGAAAAAATGTATTATGGAAAATGGGGTACTTCTGTTTTAAGAATAAGTAAATATGGTTGACATTTGGATTTTTGTGTAAATTAAAAAATATAAGAGAAAATCATCGGTAGCATAGTGCATACATTACATACTTAAATAAGCTAATTATTAATTTTAATTTTTTTTTAGTTTTGCATACATCAGCTAGCCTTGCCATTAATGAAAGTTGGGATCCAAATGTTCGGTAAGAATATGATATACTTATCTAATAAAATGGCAAGGAATAAATCAAAAAATTTCCATTTTATTCAGATTTTATTAAAAATTATTGTTTTATAGAAAAATTATATTAAACAATTATAATTATTTGTTTAGAGATGATATGGAGATGATGTTGAATAAAATTGTACCAGAAGTAAGTAATGATAAAAACTAGCAGCCAGTAAAGTTAAAATGAGTATTAAATATTATAATTCTAATATAATATAAAACTAATACATTTCTTGGGGAATCTGAAATGACCTAAATAATTTACTCTTCTACAATATAAATTAAGTATTGGCAAAAAATGCACGAAAAAAAAATTGAGGTTTCCAACCATACCAAAATGTATATTTTTATTGATTGTTTAAGTCAGTTCAACTTAATCCATACAACTTTAGCTGCTACTTATACAGTCATTTATAAAAATTAAGATAAATTAGAATATATTTTATAATTTGGAATTTTAATTACAATTATGAAATTTATTCTAATTTTCATTAAGTGTTGGCCAATAATATCGATATTTTGGGTATTTTCTTAATTATTTTGATATCGATATCTAAAAACAATGATAAAAAATATCGTAATTAAAAGAGGATTGATTGGGGCACAGAACATTACAGTTGATGGATTTATTTAACGTACATTTTTATTATTTTTATCTACTATACTCTGTCCCACAAGAGAGCATGCCGGATTCGCGCATGTAGAATAAGCTACGACAGCCAACCAGGCTGTCAAATCCCCTCCGCGTGTCCAAAATTTACCAACGGCGCTAGCGATAGTGCTACGGGTAACCATGCCGCCGTCCACGTCTACCGACTATGCTATGTCGATTTGTAAAAATTTTGGTGAGAGATGCACACAACCAACTAGTTTTCGTCTTAACGCGGCATACTCTCGCGGGACAGAGTATAAATAATAAACTATGGCATATTGCGATATATTGCAAAGAAATAGTTTAGCACGCTTTAACAATTTAATCTAAATTCAGTTAAAATATTTTTATTTTGTTATTAAATTTATATTTGTGTTAAATAAAAGGAGTGAAAACTTAAAAGGAGTGATATATTGCAACATATTGATCTAAAAATTAACGAATAGCCAATAGGCGATTATATTAAATAAAAATCAAGTATTTTGTAAAATATAAGTTATATTAATTATTAATATCGATTTTAAGTTAATACATATCACATAATACTTACTTATTAATATACATACAATTATTTTTTTTTTATTTATTTATTTATTTATATTTATGGGTCTAGCCCTTTGGAAAAACAAAGTTAGATATATACAGATTTACATTAAAATTCTAGTTATAAGTACTAGATAACAAAAAAAAACATTATAATTATAAAGATATAAATAGGTATGGTATAAGCATTAACAGAGGCGGGAAGCGTCAACATTGGCAAGAGACATTAATCTTGTTATAGGTTCATTCGCTAAATAATTAGAGGTGTAAGAAGGAATGTAGAAAGGAGCATTATTTCGAGAAAAATGTTGTGGTACTCTAAAATTAATAAGGCTTAAAAGGTAAAGTGAATCTATGTTACCTGACAACAATCCATTCAGAAACTTAAATCCTAGATTGATTCTCCGATTAGAAAGGGTATCAATATTGAGGAATTCGGAAATAGGGGCGTAATCGTGAGGTTGATGGTGTATATGTAGAATAATATATAGAATTATAAATATATGCAAATAGATATCGATAATTAAAATTATATCGTTGGCCAACACTAGTATTTATTATTTAAATTGGTATTTGGGATGAAAAAAGACTTAGTGGAGTTGTCAAGTTTTTATAGACATTTTAATATTAGTATAATATACTATATAGTTAATATATTTATTAACTACTATAAATTGTGTGCAATATGTTTATTTTTTAGGGTTTACCTTATCGACACTCATGTGAAGGACCAGATGACATGGTAAATTAATTACTTTTTTAAAAAATAATTTCTCTAAAATTACTAAAGCTTTATATAATAAACATGTTTTTATTTTATAAAAATACTTAATAAATTGTAATTATAATTTTTAGCCAGCCCACGTAAAAGCATGTTTTCTTGGTTCATCAATAACTGTACCCATTACTGAAGGAAAATTGAATCTTGGCACATGGCAAGGTATTTGGCTGTGTGAGCATCGAAATCAAGCTGGTAGTCGAAAGCTAGTGATTACATTAAATGGATCACCAAATTCATCTGCAAGTGATTGTAACCGATCACCAATGTCTCCGTCCTCGCCTATGGCTTCATTAAGCAGTTAGGCACATCAAGTATATTCACAGAAGGATGTTACTTATAGACATCACATCCAACATTAAATTAGATACAACTGTTTGCCGCTGCCTCTAGTCAAATGTAATATAAGCACGTTTATAACAAATGTTATTGTATCCCATCAAGATTAGTTTATTCAATATTTCAATCAAGTGCATTATGAAAAGTAATAACACATTCCAGAAAAAAAAAAACATGAAAATATATAATAACTATTATTTATAATATATTATATAATAAAACTTTAACAAATAGTTAAATACATAAATGACATATTGTTACCTTTTAAAATATTAAATAATAATTACCATTTATAAAATAAGTCACGCTTACAATAACACAAAAGTTTATATAGGACGTTTTGGAAAGTTAACACAATATATTAATTCGATAATTTCTTAAATGTTTATTTATGTAATTTCATTTTTATTTTTTTGTTACTTAGTGTCGTGATTAAATTTAATTTTGTATTCATTTTTAAAATTTTAGATGTAATGATGTTACTTAATATACAAAGCATGTTTAATAGCTTACAGTAACAGTGTGATGCATTGTATAATAATTTTTGTACAAAAATTAAATTACGGTATTCTATAAATGTTGTAACATACATTAATTGATTAACTAAATCATTTTAAACGTCCGTTTTTAGATAAATATTAATATCTTGATTACAATTTAAAAAATTGCTTATTTTAAAAATATATTTGAAAAGAAATTTAAAAATCAATTGTAATTGTTTTGTATTTAATATAATTATTTTGTGTAATTTATAAATAATATTTATAACAGAGTACTAAAATAGTAACCAACTAAAAAAAAACAGTTGCTTGTTTATTATATAGTATAAATAACAGTGTAAAACAGTGAACAAACAAAAAACATTTATATAAAGAAAATAAAGAAAATAGCCAATTCATAAACAGTTAGTGAAATAAATAATTTAAAATAACTACACTATTATGTTCCCTAATTCTTAGTTATACTTCCTGAGTAAACAGAAAATTAATTGTATATACTCTGTTCAAAATAAGATCATTACTCGGCGACCGAGTTGTGCGTACGAGCGTGGCCTTGGTCCGTGGCAGCACCTGACGCGCTGCTGTAGTGGGGACGGCATCTGACGATAACTGGTCGCCACCATGTAATGATCTTATTTTGCATAGATTATAATTCTAACTAAATAAATTATAACATGATAACTTAGAAGATAATAATTTTTTTATATCATAAATATCAATAAAACATAATTATATTAAATAATGTTAAATTTAAAATAATTGATAATGATCGTAATATTAAATAACAAATAGTATATACTTCAAATTGGTCAAAATTGCACAGGAATGCTTTAGAACTTTTTATTTATTACATTTATTTGTTAAACTTTTTCTTAATACTTGAAACAAAATATTATTTTGTTATAATTTTTAACAATTAATAAATATCTATAAACTGATAGAATTGCATAAACAATTATTATATATTATTGTGGTTTGAGTAATTTATTAGAAATTAAACAGTAACTAAATCAATTGTGTTAGGTATTGTCAATTGCAATCTACCGGTAATGTGTACACAACTGTGTTACTTGATGCAAATGCAGAAATGTCTCGTTATTAAAAAAACTTAAATTGGTGAAAAACAAAAGGTGCTTGAATAAGTTAAAATTGGATGAAAGAAGAATGATATTGCTGAAGAATTTTGAATATCAGCAAGTACACTATCTAGTATCAATCGTAATAAAATATAGAAGAGAAACTGATTTGAACTTTTCAGGTGATCGCAAGAGAAAAGATATCTTGAATTTTCCAATATAAAAGAATGAATGAATAAATGGTTAAAGCAATACAAGATGCTTATATCAGTATTAAGGGTCGTAAAGTGAAAAAAAGCGGAACATTTTACTAAATTATTAGGAGACAAACGATTTAAAGCTACTAATGGGTGGCTAGAGAATTTTAAAAAACAACACAAATTTGAGGCTTTGGTTAGTTATAATTAAAGATAATACGTTTCTTTATTATTGAGTTGAACAATAAATATAACAATACATTTTTGGAAATTCATGTGTATTTATTATAATAACCCAACTAAAGATATATTTAAAGAATAAACAAAAAAAAAATGATAGATATTAAATCATGAGAACATGTTTTTAAAAGTAATAGGAACACTAATTAATACATTTAAATTTTTATCACCTAATCGTTTTTGCTGTTTCTTAGTTAATAAATATTTTTTTATTGATAATATTATGTTTTAATAGCTATTTATTTTATTAAATATATTTAAAAAAAAATATTTTATAAAAAATTATTTTATCAAACAGATTTATAAAAAAATAATTTGTTTGTTAATGTAATTAAATATTTAAAAAATAAAAACTCAAAATAGGCTCCTTTAAAAGAATACGTTTTAAAAAATATTGATTTAAGCCTACTATATCAATTCATACGGTAAATTTAATAATTTTTAAAGTACCGTGTTATAATAAATTATTCACGCAAACTTTAAAATTAAAATACAATAATAAAAAATGTTTTCTTTAAAAAGTTTTAAGATAGTGCTTAATATGATATTGAATTGAAGAAATAAGCTCGATACGTTTTACCAGATAAAACAGTCATTGTGCCTCATTCTTTTTGGTGTCAATAATTGTAAGATCAATTACAGATTTTGATTTTTTGACAGTATAATTATCCTGAATAATAAAAAAATTATTAATTTCATAAAATAATTTAACATAATATTATCAGTCATTATTATTTAATATTGCTAAAATATAACAAACTGAGTATTATATTTGTTTTTAAATTGTATGAGCTGCAGAAACTAGCTTTACTGCATAATAGACTCCTTTGTTTTTATAGACTAAAACTAGTTTGATTAACACAGTATTTGTATTGCAGTCTTTTAGAGGGCTTATCCCTGGGGGAAATAGGGATTCACACTCATTTCTGGGATGAGTTTTGCAAAACTGAAATTCCGTGCTTCAATATAGAATAGATACCATTAGCATTGAAAGAGGTGGAAATTGTCGCAGAAAAATATCTATATACTCAAGTATGAAAATGGAAAGTCAGTACAAAACCGAAAGTGGAGTAATTTTAGCCATGGCAGAAAAAACTCTTGAAGAATCCGGAAGAAGAAGAATTAACAATGCTAAAACATTGATTTAATAGGTACATATAATTCTAAATGCTATAGTTAAACTGGCGTCATAACTAATGTTTGATGTTATGAAATCAAAAACGGACCATTGATTATTTATAGTTTATTAAAAATATTCAAGTAGCCAGAAATTCTTAATCTAATGGAATAAAATCAATAGTGTTTCACCACTAGTTAATTGCCTATGTATGATTTAGCCTAAGGTGCAGGACCATTGGGAGAGAAACCCGTGCTTGGGGGGCCACTGTTGTCGCCCCACTGTTTTTGACCACCTATCATTAACTTTGCCAGGTAACTGTTAGGAATATAATTTCTGCTGTGTTCTTAAAATTCTTATTTTAATATTGTTTCTATAGTTTAAAAAAATTGAGTAGTCCCTCTTAAAAATGCCGGGCACGGGGGAATTTCCCTTTACCTCCACCCTTCTCATCAGGTGACAACTGTTCAACTAATCTTTTAAAATGTTAAACTTTGATTATTTTATTGTTTTAAATAAACTAATATTACATTTTAAAAATTTAAGGTGACAAATACAGAAAGATTTAGTCTGTCTTAAAGGGAAATGCAGTAAAGTAGGTGGTAAAAAAGTTATCATTCATATACTCACATCTAGTTTTAATTTTTCTGACATTCCTTCCGGCATAGATTGTGTAGTAATTAATTGAATTTTGGCCGATGAATCTACGTTAACTCCAATGTACATTAAAATCTCCGTCAATTTTTGTGGATACTCAAAATGTCCTATGAATTAAAAATGAATTTAATACTAAAGATTTCATTGAAATAGATTTGTGTATCATTAAAACAATATTAGTAAGAATTAATAAAATTAAAAAAAAAAAAAAAAATTCTAAGCCCTGGTTGATGTTTGTTATTAATTATTACCCGAAACAATATCAGTCAAATCAATATTTTCTATTCTATCACTAACTGATTGGACAGCTTGAAGACCAGCTACTCCGTTTGCGTGCATAGAAAGTGTTCTATACAGGAATTTCAGGAACCAATCACTCCTAAAATTTAATTCAAAATAAATTAATAAGTATCATATTATTATTATTATTATTTATTATACTATTATAAGTGATTGACTTAAATATTAAATATACCTGCAATATGCATTCACTACTCTTCCAGCCACAATTTCTGAAATTTTGTTCCAATCTGAAGAGTTTCTAGTACACGGAGTGCCTATTAAGATAGCATCTTGGACAATACCTTGGCATTTTTCTCTTTGAGACATTTCCTAATATAAAATAAATCTGTAAATCTCATATTACATTTTATTTTATATAATAAATACATACTCGTAAACAATAATAGATAACTCGAGCGCCAAGGCTATAACCAATCAATGTTACTGGACGATTACCATGACTATGTGTAAGTAGAGTTTCAGCTAATTGTTTTCCAACTTGTGCTGATCGTCGACAACAAACACCCCATGGATTATCAATGACAGAGGCCAATCCCAAAATTCCTGCAGGCCACGCAATAGCTGCCATCAGGCCTGAGAGTACAGTGTACTTCAGAGATTCTTGAACTGCTACAGAAACAGCAAAACTAAAAAAGTATTCCATAGCTTTTCCAAACTCCAACAGATAAGAAGATTCATATCGTAGATAATACTGTTCTGGGCTGTCCTACAAATGAAGTTGAATTTAATGTACAAATTAAAATGTAATGCGTGATAGATATTTGTGATTCTGAATAGTATGTAAATTGATACTTTAAATATAACGAGAAATAAATTAATACCAGAAATACTTATTATAGAATTTTAAACATTTGATTTACATTTTTTAATAATAAACAGCAAAATAGTTATATTTATAATCAATATTCAATAAAAAATGTATGTCCTCCTAGTATTTTTTTTCAAAAAAGAATTAAAGTACTTCCTTTTTTATCTGCTGACAATAACACATTTTTTTCAGAGGTTGTTTTGCTAATAATATATTCCCGAAAATTATACATTGCTAATACAGTAGAACCTCGATTATCCGTGTTTGCGATTAACCGTGCTCACTGTTCCAAAAATTTAAAAATAAGTATGGACTGCTATTATAGTATGGAATATTATGTATATTTCTAATTATAATTGAATCTAAATTTTTAAAATTTCATTACCTATTATAAAATTGTACCTACCTATGTATTTCTTATTATAATTAAATTAAAATTTTCAAAATTTCATTATTATAAAATTGTACCTATGTATTTCTAATTATAATTAAATAAAAAATGTCATTATTATAAAAAGTCTCGATTAACCGTGATTTTCATTTATCCGTGTGACCTCCTCCCCATCATTACCCCGGATAATTGAAGTTCCACTGTACTATAAAATTATAGAGAGGACATTTTGTAGTAATATATTCTCATGATGGAAGATATTTGGGGGAGATGACTTAAAATATGATATTTAATAAAATAAATGCATATAAAATATAATGGATTTATACTCGAAGATATTTCCAAGGTTGACAATAGCTGGTTTCTATATCATCATTTAACCATCCAGATATTACAATAGTAATATGTAAATGAATATCCCCAGTTTCTGTATCTGTTGACAGTTTACGAAATTGAAACTCTTCTATGTCACCAACTCTTTTATGCATTTTGTATCCTAAAATATAAAATGTTACAATATACATAATTTAAACTATTTAATTAGTTATAGTATTTTTTTTTTTTTTTACTTATAATAATTACCAGTTAAGCTAGCTCCTGCAACACCAAAAAGTGATCCGACAATAGCTGTACCGCCTACTGTTCCTATAGCTCCGACAATAGATGTTCCTATGATACTAGATAGTCCTGCACCAATAAGAGGAGCAGCCAATCCACCAGTTAAACCAAGGAGAATTCCACCACCAATTGATGCAAATCCGATCATTGCAAAACGTTTAGTCTTCGATACACGAATACGACGAGCAGCATCAGTTTGTTCTTGTCTGTATTTTAAAATAGGCTTAAGGAGAGTTCATAATATTTAAATAAATAAGCTGCAAAATGCTTACTCAGTTTGAACTGGCAAAAAATTTGATAAACAATTTACAACGTTTAACTCAAAATTATCTACTATACTTGATTCAAGATCAAACACACGAGTAACATATAATATAAGGACTCTCCATCGAGCATCATAGATACCTAAAAAATATAACAATGAATTAAAAATGTAATTTTAATATCATTAAATTAAATTAATATGATACAGGAAATATGTACTATTTAACAATTTTATAAAGGAAACAAAATTAATGACATCTTTACTACATTAATTTTATATTATTCATATAAATTATAAAAATATTTATTTTATTTTAATCATGTAAACTAAAAATATATTTCAGAAATCACTATTTTTTTTTATGAAAATTTAAAGTTTTATCATCAAACTTTAACCTAATAAATATACTCAAGAAGTTAGATACTTACCTACTCTAAATCCTTTTGTTTGCATATTAAAATATTTTATTTTATAGTTATAATTGTTTTATAATAACAATAATTAAATAAAATGATAATAGAAAATAAACTTTACCATTTGAAATGGCCAGCAGTAGAAGGTCTTGAACAATAATCATCATGCCTTCTTTAAGTACTTCTTCTTTTTTTAGAGCTCTTACATACACTTTGGCATCTAAGGGGAGTTCACAATTGGCCATCTCTCGCATTGTTGGTAATTGTAACATTAGTTTTAAATGATTACATAGCATACGTAAACAGTCCAACTTAAAATCTACATGTGCAGGATATTTATATAGACAGCTTAAAGAAGTTGCACATAAGGCACAATATGAAAAACGTCCTGTTTGTGATAGACATTCAGCAAGATCTTTTGTGTTCAAAGAATCTGTAATTCAAAATAAATTGCTCAAAATATTCAATTTAATAAATTATTATGTTTCCCTAGGTATAAGGCTTAAGCAATTACAATTGTATATCTTTATAAAAATAAGCCGTTGTATTATTTTACGGAACAAAAATGATTCTTTATTGCAGTTACACCGCCATCCTAAAATTAGGTAAAATTTAGTGTACCTACAAGATTATTTAATAACAAATTAATGTAAAGTATAAAATAAAAACCGTTGCAGTGAACTTAACTAAAACTTTTTATATAATGTATTCACTCAAAATTATACAATTTACTTAAACAATTTAAAGTAAACAACAAAGTCTTTGAAAATATTTTAAGTCAGAAATAATTCAAGAACTAAAATAAATTAAACTACTTTATAGCTTGAATCATTGGCTTGCTCACCCCCTCCCAAAATTTACATTTGCTTGTATTTCTCAAATTTAGATCAGGCAATTTGATACTTTTTTAACTCCACCCCCAAAAAAATTCCTGAGCAAGCTAATGAACTACACTTGATGTACTTGTTGCCAAAAGGATACTAAGTAATAAATACTAATTGATTTTTGCTATTTCAGTTGTGATAGAAATGAACTAGGTACTTTTCAAACATATGGCCAAACCTTAGTATATAATGGTGTTTCACCTATTGGCTATTTTAATATAAAAAAAATATTATAATAATAATAATTGCTGTTATTTATAATATTTAATGAAAATTGTAATACAGTGAAAGCAAAAAATTGTTTTATTTTAATAAAAATATATTTTGTAGTATGCATGAGAAAATTAGAAATAATATAAATACATAGTAATAAATTTTAATTTTATAATTCTGCACAAAAATTCCATTTTAGTAAAAAATAACAAAATTATTTTTGTTGTACATGACTCAACAACCATATGTGGGATAAGTACAATAAACTGGGGCATTTTTAAAAATACACCTGTCAGTAAGAATGAATAATATTTACATTATTTAGGTATGCATTGTCTGAATGTTTTAATCGTTCGGAATTTTTTAAGGCGCAATAGAGATAATATTAGAAGTGGTAATGTTAGTGAGCTAGTAGGTAGTCTTTTCCTTAAGCGAAAATCTTTCTCTTTGTTTACCTTTAATATGCTGAGAGGCTTTGTCGTATTTGTCCATTGTGTTGGTGTTAATTAGTTAAAATAATAACAGTATAACTCAGTGTAAGAGATAGCCGTGACGAATGTTAAGGCGAAACAAATTTTTTTAAAAAAGGTGATCAACTGACATACGAGTACACGACAGAAGTACTTCTGAGTACTGACCAACATAGATTAGCCTTACAATTACCTAACTAGTTACTACTGAGTACTGAGTACTGACTACTGTTGTGCAATTTTTGTCAGATAACTAGATAAGTAAACAAATATACAATTCTGTTCGCTTCCGCAGTTCCGAGGCTTCACGGTGACAGCCGAGGTAAATTATTTTTAAACCTTGAATTTTCACAAGTGCGATAACTGATAACATCATAAAACAATGATAAAGATAAAAAACGTGTGTTCCCAGCACGGCTTTAGATAGAATGGTTGCGCGACGACGAATGTTAAGCTTACTGACTAAGTGACTACGCAATGTACTCACATGAATTGACTGACAGTTAGTGCCATCTAGCGTTGATTTCTATATGTTTTACTAAATCGTGCTAAAAACAGTTATTTTGTTTTTGGGTATCTCAAATCTCAATTATTCACTGACTGTTTCGCTTTAAATTTTAATTAAGTATTAGGTATTAACTAATTTTGATAACTTTTTTTTTGTTTTGTTTTGTTTTTTTGTTTCTTGATTAGCCAAGTATGAATATTGCCTCATTCGCATTGTAATATACATTACAAATATACTGGTCAATATTTCACTTCTATGTTCTTGGCATGTAAATGTTAATTTCAAATCCAAGTTCTTAAAAAATTCTTCATATGTTTCACAAAATACATTAACAGAGTCTGCATGTTTCATAAAACATGTTTCCAGTTTTTGCAATATTTTAAATAAATAATGGTTAGGATGATTTAAATATCCTCTAGTTTTAATATTGACCAACTCTGCTGCAGGATTTGATGAAATACCATTTTCAGGTTTTAAGCAGTTTAAACATACTTCACACTTGGTAGTCTTTTGTAGGCGCCTTGTGATATATCTAATAACATAATTAATTATTGGTGAATTAAGATGAGTTTAAAAATGTACACAAACAAAAATAATTCATTACAAAATATACATTATTTATACTGGGTGATTATTTTATCATTGGCAATGTTAATTGTTTTTATAATGTTGAAGTTAAAAATACTATATATATATATAAAAAAAATGTTTTTTTCAAAAACATTTATACTTTTTGAAATAATGAGTGTTCAATGTTTACAGAATCACCCGGTATACCCAATATTTATGTACCTATAATATTTGATAAACTACATTTAAAACAAAAAAATTTAATTCAAATTTACCCAGATAAATAGTAAACGACACATTCAAAAACTGTGGAATCAGGTGCAGTACTATAATTGTGCTCTACAAACACGTCATCTAATTCCCAAAATCCATCTTGGACTACATCATCCAATTTTTCCCTCAACTTATTAATCATTTCTGTTCTTTCCAATGTTACATTTTGATCATTTATAATATTTTTGAGGTCGGCTATTGATATGTTATAATTACTTTGATTATTTTCTTAAATATTATTAATATTGATTTCTTACTCTTCCTCATTTTCTAATAACACACTACAGTTAACATGCCGCAACTGTCCATTTGAATTGACAAATTGTGGCCCAAAAGACGTTTTTATATCAGGAGATAATGAAGAACAAAATATAACCCCGTGACAAGTTCTTTTGGCATCAAGTTTTGATAGAAGTAACTCTACGTCTTCAATTAACCGCATGTTATTAATATCGAGACCAAATTCTGAATCGTTAATATGTTTACCAACAGCATGAATAACAATATTAGAATCTAATAAAAATTTATAGAAAACTTTTAATAAATTGGTACTGTTTATAGTACCTGCCTAATTAATTACTACAATCATTTTTGTCTACATGATGATAATCACCAAATATCATTAAAATTGTATTTAAGTATTCAAACTACATTATAGTAATGATAATTTTTTATTTATTGTTTATTTCTTGTCCTTTTATACTAACCATTAGTTATGACTAATTGTTTTTCTATGTATCTGGTGTAATCACTCCTCAATGGACTTAATTTATGAAATACAATAACAAAATTATTTTTGACCGATTCTAAAGTTTTGAACCAATTTGGTGGAATTTTTACACTGTTTAATTCCATAAAAACTATTTGAAATAATGAATTAGCTTCAGTGGTCTAAATAGATGAAATAAACTATAATAGTAGGTAATGATTTTAATATTTTAAATTATATTTTACTATTAATTAGATCTTTTTAAGTAATATTTAATAATAGGAAATTACTTTTCTTCTTTTTAACTCTGGAGATGTAATTACAGTAGTTTCCAATGGTGCTTCATTAAAATTGGGGCTTGTCACCAATGCCTAAACATAATATGACTTTTACCATTTGTGTACTAAATATTTAACTATTGTTAAATTCTTACATTATTTATACTTTCAGTTGTTTCACAGACTGTTTCATTCAAAACGTCATTGCCATTTTCAATAAATGGTAGAGCTCCATTCCTAAGTCTGAATCTTTTTAAACAAATCTAAGAAAATTAAAATATTTTTCTATTTTATAGTAATTATGATTTTGTCAATGTAATTTAATTTAAAACTATTCACTACTGTGAATTTGTGATCTTACTGAATGTTTGTTAATTCCTTCGCCACTTTCCCATTTACTTATGACATCAGTTTTTTTAAAATGTTGTAGGCAAACACGATGAGTTTTTTTTAATGTCATGCCTAAACGTTCTTCCCATTTATTACGCTCGCTTTCAATTTTTGGAACCCCAAATGATGTTTTGGATTGCTCATGTGGTTTACGAATGCAACAGTAATTATTAAACATTTTGAAAAATAATTTAAATATTATATACACTGTGTAAAATATATAGTCAATCTATAACTCAATAATACAGTTTAAATTAATTAATTAAATAGGTACCAAGTAGCTAGTCATGAGGACAGTTTAAGCTAAATTATAATCAACTAATCAAGGTTTATTTTATTATATTTTGATAATTAAAAATTGAAAAGTGATTTTGGGCAATAAAAAAATCGTGGTGCACATTCCATGCAGAAAATAAGCATTATAAATAATAATAATATCCTATAGGTAGCTTATAAATATGACCGCTAGATCGCGTTAAGAGGTAGTCAATTGATTTAAGCACTTTCTCTTGCCACTATTTTTCTGGCGACGCGCAAACCATTCATATCTTAAATCGTGTGTTCCCAGCCTGCTGCTGATAGAAATTTTACAAATATCTGTGGGTGTGTTTGGTCATTGTTATTCGGTGGGGTGAAGACCGAGGACAATTAATTACGCAGATACAAATATATAATTTTATCACATTCGGCCGTATTAAAAGGTCAATTTATTAAACTAAATTCGTTGGACCAAACAGGTGTGAAAAAATTAATCGATTAAATATCGTGATAATTACGATAACAAAAGTTGTTGCCAGTTGGTAGTACTTTTTGGATTTTGGATTTTGGATTTATCATATTATTTAATTTTCCCGGGCCTCGAATCTTTATCATTTCAACACGGACAACACACTGACTGCCATCCACAGCGTTAGAACGTGCGTGATCTACCGGTGAGACGGGACGTCCGGGGATGAGACACGGCGCAGTGTAGCCAGTGTCTGGCGACGGCGACGCTCCCGGCGGGAAATTCGGCGCGCGGCTGGGCGACAGACATGTCTCAGTTTTGCGGCCATCGCGTCTTCCTTTCTTTTCCACTCTTTTCCTTTTCACGATCCGACGGCGTCGTACGGTCGTGTTGTCGCCAGTCGCCTAGTCTAGTTCTCTAGTAGTCTCGCCAGTCGTCTCCACCGTCGTTGAACGTACACTCGAGGACGCGTTTTTTTTTTTTATTAATATTTTGTTTTATTGTTTTCTTTTTTTTTTTTTTCATCATTAATTTTCACCGTTTCCCTCGGCGAGTGTCGTCCGCGTTCTTTGTGTCCGTCGCCGCCGCCCATGCAGTGTCACTCCTCCGCCATGGCGTCCGATTCGCGTCTGTGATATTCGACGTCACCGGATTTTGCGTGCTCCACATCCCGTCCTACCTACCTCCTCCTTGCGTTTCTCGTCTGCACAATAATAATCGTCTGTCATAATATATTTATATATTAAATACACTCGCGTATATTATACACCCCTCTACACCCTGTCCATATAACATACGTTATAAATAAGTATTTATATTCGATACCATTGTGATAACATTTAAACCTAACGAGACACACAATGGAAGGCAGCAGTAGCAGCAGTAGCAACAACGACGCGGGCGAGCCGAAATCCGGGTGCTGCACCGCGGCGGTGGACAACAACAACGACGTGGTGACCGCCGCGGCCGCGGCCGCAGCGGCCAAGGTGGCGAGAAGGGCGGCCGCTGTTGTGGCGGCTAAGCGAGCGGCGAAATCTCGTACCTTGGATATGGAAAACAAGCAGTATCTGGATTTACAGGCCGAGTTAGAGAGGCGGAAGACCTGGGGGACGACAGGCGACAACTACCAGCCAGGCCCAAGCGGTACGAGCGAAGACCGCAGCAACTACGATAAGGACCCCGAAGGAAGGATCTTCGCCGCCGCCGTCCAGGCCGTGATGGCCAACCGTGCGGTGAGGGAGTCCGAGATCACGATCACCGTCTCGCCGACCACTGGCGGCCAGTTCGATCTGGACGTGCTCAAGACCGATTCGGTAGAAAGTCTGAAGAAAATGATCTCCAAACGGCTGAGAGTGCCCAAAGAGCGGATATGCCTGTTGTACCGCGAGAGGTGAGACAAATTTTCTTTTACATTTTTTCTTCGCTCTACTCTACTCGCGTCTGCCTCCGTTTCCGTCCTCTTTTAACGGATAGATTCTAACCCGGCTCGACCGTCAACACCTGGCCACGGGGGGGCTGGCAAGGGGCCCCGGTAGGCGTTTAGGCGAGGTCGAGCGCGTCCTCGGTGCTCCAAAGTACGAACTATGAAGCATCCACCTCCGGCAGACTTCGGCAGACCGGCACTTCCGTCCGATAACGATGCTGCCGCGAGGCCCATTGTCGTTCTGGTGGGGGGAAGGGGTCACGACCCTGTTTTGTTGTGCGCGCCGACCCGTTTTGACGCGTACCCTCGGAACAGCTGCTCGTTTGAGATAAAAATTGTTGTTGGTTCCTCGAATCCGGACCGTTGGGGTGGGAGGGGGTGACGTTCGGGTATAATAATAATAATAATATTATAATAGTGTCGACGTTGCCGTTCCGTCGGTTCTCGGCCGCCGCCGTCGTCGTCCGGCGTGTTGTTCACAAACGGTTTGGAAACGCGCGTGGACAACATATTAGTTGTTTTTCACCGTCCCTTTGTTTGACCGGGCTTCACGGTAAATCGTTGGAGACCACTGTCGTCTACTCGTTTTCGCCGTCCACCCCGTGCCCGATTTCAAAACGAAACTTTCAAAAACCGCGTCACCGCGAATCCATGTCAACAGGATTTGCACGTCCGTGTCGCCTATTGTGTCGACGGATTTCAATAATTCCGTTGCCGGTTGCGTTCGCCGTAGGTGTCCGACCGGGAGAGCTCGTTCCGGTGTTCGCCCGTCCTCCTTCGGCGATGCTATCGACCGGCGATAGCGCGGCTAAGCTCGTTTCCCGGAAGTCGCATTTATTACGATTGTGTGTGTGTGTGTATACACAATTATTTAGGGCGATTCGCAATCAAAACATTCGTTATCAAACGGACTGCCCCCTCCCCTCCCCCGAACTAAACCGTCACGGCAGTAGCAGCTCTCTGCGAGTGATTCTTTCGTAGACATTTTTAGACGAGAGCAACCGAACAAAGATAATAATGTAATAATAATATTTTTGGGTGGTTATGTGAAACAATAATGTCCGTCCCGCGATTCGATCGGTCGTTCTTTGTTACGGGACGCGTTCAGAAACGATTACGTCGTTTATTCCTTTCCTCTTACGGCCCCCCCCCCCGCATGTAACCCACAGACGATAAAAGGTTATGGGTGTAATATTCTTTTCTTGTGCGGTTGGCGGTTGATGTTACGCAAGCATCCGCGGCGGAGTCGTATCTTCGCCCGAGCGTGGGATCGAAATCCCAACAGCTGACACCGTCGTCGCCGCTCCCCTATCCGAGGCCACCGCCATTACGGATCCAGGGGTGAATAACCCGACGCTGCGAGACGGGTCCCTTGTAGTCGTCGGTTGGGCAAGTGTAGAACAGCTGCTTGGTGCTTGGTCGCCCTCTTCTCTCCATTGTCCGCCCCGAAGAAGAAACACGTCATCGCCGCTGGTTCTAAACGCACCGCCCTGCGCCTCGGACATCATGATGTTCGTGTGGTATTTTCGAAAGAATTCACCGAAAAGCACCGCGTGAAACGCGGCTTTCTCTTGTCCCGGAAAACCAGGGGTTCCCAAAGTGCGCGCACTCGTCGTCGTCGCCTCTATTGTTTTCCCCTCCGCAGTGTATGTTCTCCTCTCGGGTATTTTTTTTTGCTATTTTATTTTCCTTACGTTTGTGATCGAACGTCGTGCGCGCACGTGAAAGAAATATAATGATAATAAAAAAAAAAATACCTCATATTACAGCAACGTTGTTTATTTATCCACATGTTACGACAATCGCACGGTGGATGCAAACTATAATAATAATAATATGATACCTACACGTAATTCGACGCATTTATGTAACGCGTCTGTAATTATTATTGTTATTATTATTGCATTTAAACCTTGAAAATCTTATTGTTGCTCGCAATCGGTATTTATTACCGTTGTTATTAATATTTTCACGGTACGAAAATCGTTGGGTATAATTTTTCGAGTTTTCACGGGACGGATAAATAAAAGTCTTTATAAATGTTCGATAGGTAACTACGATCATAATACACGTAAACCAATATTTTTCGATTCGTACCATACAGTTACGGAGCAGACGTTTATTGATTTATGGTCTTTGTTTTTTTATTTTGTATTGTAGGCAACTTAGAGATGGCTCGTTGGACGACAACCAGTTGATGCAAGGAAGCCGCCTCACCCTATTGCCCAGCGTGGAAACCGGTCTTCTGGTGAGTAAATCTTCGTTTTCGTCTCTTTTATCCCGGGCCTCCCACCCTTTACCCCTCGACAATAAACCAGTTTAAAACATAAAATAATACCCATGTATTGTGTGTCCTTATTGCCACACATCTTGATAATCACGATATATTACATATTATTATATATTTATACTACTACTATTATATACATTATACACACCGAACGGCCAATGTGCACGCACAAGGACATATTATTCTCATCACAGCTTGAGATTTTAGAATGTCGAAGGAGAGGGAAATCAAGTAGGCCTTGTTCTCCATTGCTCCTTCCACATTTTGGTTTCCCTAAATTTCCATACGCCCGACGACACTAGAGGTTAGACCTGCCTACAAATAGTGCAATAATATTGACGGCGAATCAATATTATAAAAGACCAAACATCTTGTAAAAAAAAATATAAAGTATAATTATTTCTAAAATCACAATTGGGTTATTTATAACCAATTTATTTATGATTTAGAAAAAAGTTTCACGTCGAACATTCATAAAATAACGTTGTGATTGTATTATTTAAGTATTAACTTATTTCGTTGTTATGGGCACCATGATACGTTTGTATTATATACAATACGGTCGCCACGGTATTATTGTTATTTTAAATTTATATGCTTAGACCTCTGTTAACATAAAAATGCTAAATACTTAAAAGTCATATCATTAAGTGTAATATTATTGACACAATATTACGTTATAAAATTCTGAAATCGTATTTCCATAGTCAATTTATTTAAATTATGGACCTACCTATCTAATAATATTGTAATTTATGGTGTCAGGCCTGTGATACCAATTTGGATATACCTTATTACTTTCATATGTATTTTGGAATATAATACACTTTACACTACCTTTTAATGTACCTATAAGTTATTTAGAACATTTATGGATTGTATAACTTTATGGAACTATCTCGGTATTTTTGCTGTTTATTTTTTGTAATTTTGTTTATATACCCTTATAATTAATATAATATCTTGACAGAATAGTTTTAATAATTTAACACTGCTTTTTTTATTTATTCGGTTTTTAGAAGTAATTAAATATTTCATACAGTTTAATACAAATTTGAATTCAAAGAAAATTCATAGAAACCCTAATCATACTAATTTAAGCTAACAGCTCGCATGAACTGTACGAGATAGTAATATTTCAGAGACAATCTAAATTGTGTTCTTTGTAATTTTTTAGTTTTATGTTGCGCAGTGTAATACGCAATTCTTATGCTGGTGAATGTTTTTTTAACATGTCTTGTACAAACCACAAACGTCATGCATAGAATGTAAATTATAATATTATTATAATAACAAAACTAAAATATAAATATTATCGAGTTAAGTATTTATATAGTTCTATAAGTAATACGTTTTTTAATTAACATTATTTTTGCATACTAAAACTATCTAGGTGTTTTTTTAATTTGCATATATTTAAGTAACTGAATATTACTGTGATTGAATTTAATTCATTAGTCACAAGTAAAAAACAATAATATTAAGTACCTACACATAGCTTGTTCTATACTATCTAAATTCTATGAAATCATGTGGGTTCAAGAATAATAATTTTAAATAGATAATCGTCATATTGATTATTATAATGCATGCAATATATTTGTAATGTTTGTATTTTTTTCACTGTCAATATTTCATTTGCAATAACTGAATAGAATATTCATGATAGTACTCGTGCTTGAATATAAATTTTTACTTGAAATTCCGATTTCAATATAATACTTACATAGTACCTAATGTTAAGTTTATTTTTTTTAAAGTCGTAGATAGTTAATTATATGATTTCACTATAGAGGTTTTCATTTTTCCGAAGTTGTTATTATATTCATAATTCATATAGTATATAGAATTAACTACTATAGTATGGCATTTAATTGCAAAATTGTCATAAAGTATAATCACCTCGATAAATATTAAATTACAAACTCGACAACCACATTACACAGTCGTTCCGAATAATTCGTTTTTAATAATTAAAATCTGAAAACAATCGTACAAAACTACAAACGCTGTGTTGCGTTTAGGTTTACTCGAAAACCCTACGAACGCGACTACGCTGCGGTTTTTATATTCACAGGTCGTAATATTACGATTTATATTATTATTATTTTATTTTTTACTATAATATGTTGCGTATCGTTCGTCTGCAATTGTTCAAAAGTACAGAGTTTAAAGTATCGAACAAAAGTTTCCGAAATGGTCAACGCATAGTTGTCAAATGTGCGCGAAGCATGATTTTCGATAGCAGGGGGGGCTGCGCTGTGAATGCCAAAACCATGAACTGTTAAGTTTTTTCATCATTGCCATCAACATTATTATTAGTTTGTAAAATAACAGATTTTTTTCGAAGTACCCTGTAACGGGGCTGTGACTATGTCCCGGTCCCGTTATGACTACACATTGCCGGCTGTCCCGTTGTCCGGGTAACGGGATCCGGGCAACGGTATACACCTCGTGTCTGCGGCTCGTCATCGTCGTAGACCGTAGTGTTTCGAATAATATTCTCTATTTCTCTCTCCTCACGCGGACCAAAACGCCACCGAACTCCAACGGTCAACACCCGTTATGACCCGATCGTCGTCGGGGCCGGAGGTCGGTTCCGCCGTAATTTCATTCCGTTCTTTTAAAACATTTAATGAATTCCTGTTGTCCGCCCAAATTAAAAACCTATTTTCGAATTAGCTACCACTATAACGTGTTTCTAGTATACTAACTGTCCGAATCGTTATAAAGCGAACAATAATATAATATGGCGTAATGGTGTGCAGGTTGTGTAGGTGTTTAAATAAAAAAAACATTTGAAGTAGTGTCAAAACTCTTTCGATCAAACTATCCAGTCCGTGTATCTTTTTTTTATATTTGTTACTTATTGTATTCCTTGTACATATTATGCAGACTGTAAATATTCTCATTCTTAATAAAAAAAAGAATTCGTTTATTACACCTACTTTATAATACATTTTTCAGAAACACATTTCTATTTGTTTATAAATTATATTAAACACAACATCACATTCTCCAAAAATGTTCACGTTTAAGTGTGAGATAAAGTTAAATTATGAGTAGAATTTACATTTGGTGCACATTTATACATAATATATTATGTAACTTGCTACTCATTGTAATGATTTCAAATCTATTATTTTATTCGCCGCTGGTTTAATTTTACATAATATGTGTACCTTGAATATATCTGACTTGTTATGATAAAATTTACTCAAAACCTGTAGAATCCACAAGCTATCTAAGGCTCCACCTTACAATTTTTATCTACACAACATGCTACGTTACTAAAATAAACACTAGAGCTAGAAATATACTGCCTACCTTAAAGTACTCGTGAATCGTGATATATTTTGTTGTTACGTTCTATATGATTTGGATATAACTCTACGTAGGTTGGCTTACATATTTTGGTTTTAAATAGTCATTAAACAAATATATTTAAATTTAAATTCTTATTAATTAGATTGGAATTGATGAAACAAAAATATTTATTTGTTGTATGTCTATACTTTTATAATACTATTGACTAGGTTGTATTTTAACTTTAATAAAATGTATATAATGTTAAGATGATGTCTCACCCGCTTGTGTTTTCCTGCACGTCTTACGAAGGAACCTACAATATCATAGCAAATTTGAGTTCAGCTGAACCAATCGTGTGTTAGCTTTAATTAGTGAATTAATCTACCATCAAGTTTAAAGATAAGAACTTAGTTTGTGTTTTCACGTCGGTATTTAACGATATTTCATATGATTTTTACCAGTTGGTTGAGTATGTAAAATATTGAAATTTAGAAATGTCTATATAAAATGAAATATTGTAAATGACCATAAAAACACAAATAATATTCTTAAAAGTTTTATTAATTATTGATTCACTCTAATATTAAAGCTAACAATTAGTTTTACTGAACGCAAATTTGCAACGTTGTACGTTTATTATAAGACGGAGATAAACCATGCGGGTATGATGTACGGGCTTTTACCTACTATGAAAATATATGTATGTCGTCTATACTTTTTTATTTCATAGTACCTACTGTTTGTTACGTATTATATCATACATAATATTATAATATTATTTTAAAATAAAAATAGTTCTTTTGTATAAATAATACAAAATATACTCTAATTTAGTAGGTATTTATTTTTTGATAGTCCCTAGAAGCGCAAAAGTACAGACAAAATGTAATACTTTTAAGTTACAATTATTATTATAGATAATAAATAATTTATTTACAATATTTTTAAAATATTGAACATTTTAATTTATAATTATTCAAGTATTATATAAATAATATGGGTTATTTATATTATTGTATTAAAAAAGAGGACAACGCTAAGCTAAGCTATGTTGTATACATTTATACTTATATACAATCTGGTTGAATTACAAATTTGGTATAAGAATATAAAGCCTTATTAATTTAAGCTCAAATTAATGACCGTCTAATTTGAGTAATTTCAAATATTAGAACTCGCGTTTCTTAATGTTAATATTTTAGTAGGTTTTTTTTAAGTGTCTAAACAGGATAAGTCGGTGTATTTTCCTGTTTAAACTTAATTGAAAACGGAAATAATTGTAGCTCACTCTTTTTCAAGTAAATACCTAGTTAGATCTTGTAATATAAAAATTTAATTTGACTTAAGCTGTACATCGTTGTGAATAAGGTATACCTATTAATATATTTATAAGTTCAATTTTTATACTTTTGGAAATAGGTAGTTAAAAATATATTTTAATATCCTTGAGTATGTTTATTATGCAGTAAAGATTTATGTTTGGGTTAAATTATATAAAATTTCATGAGTTTTTTGTTTGGCCTTTGTGATTTTTAAGTGAACAATAATAAACCAAATTATTCTCACATTCCAATTAACATTAATTGATCAAAGTTGTATTGATTTAAATTTTTATTACATTTCACTTTTTAAAATTGATAATTTCCATACATTTTCAATATTAATTTCTCTATATCTTGTCCATGAAAAAAGTTTTAAAATGTACAAGATTAGGTATTTATTATTTATTTATTTTATGAGGTATTTAACATATATTTATAAATAGTTAATCGTAATATTCTTAATTTTTAATTTTTGTGCTCTTTTTTTGGAACTATACGTTTACAATAATTATATAGTAATATTATAAAATTAATATAAACACAATAATATTATATTATATTAATTTCAGAATTAAATACTCAAAATATTATTTATTTAAAACTTTGCTGTTAAACTATTCTATATATCATATATAGAACATATGTGTTTTTACAGTTACAATTATTAAAAAAATAAGTCTGTGCTAAAAACTTGTATAATATGTTTTGTGTAAAAGTGGATCAGCGTTGTTGCGTTATTCCGTTCTAGATATACAGTCGACAAAGCGAATCGCGTGGTTTACGAGTATGGGAAAAAAACCACTGATATATATTTTTACCATGTTAACACAGTGTGTCCCAAATAAATGCTATCGGGTTTTGTTAAGTAGACATTTTTTCGGGCCAAACAAAATCGTAAATTTCATTTAGACTTGAACACGGAACCCTATATAAGATAAATATAAACGGTATATTTACAAAATTGGGCGGGCCGTCTTCCAAACCGGGCGTTGACCTTATCAGAGGGACCTTGTGAATCCAGGACCACACCCTGCCGATAACATTTTATTAATATTTATCGCTACGTGTAATAATATCTATATATACCATTTCTGTGTACACAAATCATACATTGTCACTGAGTAGATATTGAAAAGTGTCTCCGTATTTATAGTATATAAGGTTGTATTGTGTTTATTATAGCCTAATTTTTATTTTTAGGTTCAGAGACCAGAACAAAGTGTGATGCAGGCGTTGGAAAGTTTGAACGACTCTCAGGTAATTTCACCATTTAATACAATTCTTTTGAATAAAGATGATTAAAGATTCATGATATTTTGCTGTTGACTGTAACAATGGTTTTATACACCGTTACATTTAGAATGTGTAAAATTGTTTTAAAAGAGGCACTATGACTGTTAAATCGTATATTTTTGTGTAAGTGATAATCTCCAACACAGAAATATATTTAAGTACAATAATAATTGTGATATTATGTTAAACATTAACTAATAACTGATAAGTGATAAATTATTTTCCAGCTTTCTTACATACTTTTTATGCATATGTATGACGTGTGTATTTTAAGTTCTAACAAATAAGTTGGTATTACAAATTAGTTAATTTTGAAGTCTTATTGTTTTTAATCATGGTGCATAAGTCACATTTAACGTTCTAAAGTTCATTTATTTACAATGATTGGAATTATACTTAAAAAAAAAATTTAAAAAAAACTATTTCATTCACATCGATAGTCAGATTTTGTTTGTAAATTTCTAGTCATATTTTCTATCCTACTTTCCGAAAAATTCGAAAAAGTGAAATCTTAGTTCAACTTTTGGAGTATAAGCCTTCAATATTAATTTTTTTTTAAATTTATATCATATAGATGCTCATTTAACAAATTTTACGCTTAGACGGCATCTAGTGGTTTTAATATGAACTTTGGCCCTATATAATATTATTACGAAATGTGTAGAATTAATGTCATACTTCACTTATTTTATTAAAATATGTCACTCGTTACACCTGTGCGGGTTGTTTAATGTATAGCAAAGTAAATACATTTGATATATAACCACGATACATAACGTATTTGCATTTTACTGTATCTCCTAATTTGTTTTTAATTTGACGTTGAAAGCTTAAAAACGAATATTGATACTTGCACCTGTAGTGTGTACCTATTTGTCTGTTAAAATGGTCAACTAATAGTTTTATGGACACGTTTTAATCGTATATTGATTGTATACATTTATATTTGGTAGACATATATATTATGTACAAACCATTTCACAACATCGCGAAACACAGTTCTGTTTTTTTATGCATTTAAATTTAAAGAATTTACGTCACTGCCGCCAACATATTGCCTATACTAAATGTCTGCGTTTATTGTTATTATAGGTCAACGATTTCCTATCGGGCAAAGCACCATTAAACCTCACGATGAGACTGGGCGATCACATGATGCTCATCCAGCTGCAATTATCGACGGTGTCGTCGTCAGGTTCGTCGAAACGACTGCAGACCGCCGCCTCGACCGTGGCCAGCACCGGTGCAGCGGCGGCCACACTGAACGCCGCGTCGACCGTGGCTCCCGAACCACCCCAGGCCACCGCGACGGCGGCCACCGCGTGTTCTGCCGGCAACATCATCGGCACCCCTAGACTGATCCCCGGCGTGGACGCTTATCCGATCACTCGCGTCCGTAACGTATCCGACGACAGCGACGACAACTCGATGGATACGACCGAGGACGTATCACCTCCGGCCCCGTCACCGATAGTCGCCGCGGCTGCAGCGGCCGCAGCAGCAGCCGCCGCCACAGCCGCCACAGCTGCAGCCGCCGCAGCCGCAGCCGCAGCAGCAGCAGCCGCCGCCGCCGCTGTACCCACGCCCGCACCGGCGGTGGCGCCTTGTTCGTGCGACGCGAGCACGTCGACCGCGTCGCCCAACGCGGCCACGGCCACGGGAGACAAACCGCAACTGGACACCCGAGCGCTCGCCGAGGCATCGCGGAACCTCACTCAGACCCTAAAACAACTGTCTTCGGAAGTCCTCACCACGAAAAGCGGTTCCAAAGAGGTGAGTGGCAAACCGTTTACTTAACGTATTCCTTAATTGTTTTTTGTTTTTTTTTTTAAAACGGCATCACGAAAAAACTAAAATATCCGAACGGTATAAGAATGGGATTTTTTTCGTCGCGCTAGAAAATGTCTACAATAACGACGTGTGTTGCGTCTAAAATTAGCGCGGAGTACTACGCATATTATATTGTGTGTTATGCCGTACAGTCGATATTTTCTGGGTGATTGATTTAAATTGTTTGTGCCCGGACGTGTGTCTCGTATCGTAGTCGCGTATAGTATCGATTGTTGCGTGGGCGGCAACGTCGCAATCCGGCAACGCGCGGGGCCCGGGGGTATACTAATTTCGTCTCTGGCGTCCCGAGGGTTATTATGATCAATGTGTGGCCGCGGGCCCGCAGCATCCGCACACACTGTACGAGCCGAGTAGAAGAGGTGAGTCGTGTCGCCGACTGTTGTCGACGTTGCCGTTTATATACACGCGCTGTCACTCGTTCACACACTAACCCACACCACCATCGTCGCCGCCGCCTCGACCGTTCCATTCGGTCGTAGTCGTAGTCTTTGTGAGCGGCGTTGGTTGTGTGCGTACACGGCTTATAATATTATTATAATGTACACATCCGATGACCTCAATTCCAGGTGAAATACGGCCGAGTTTCTTTGCACGACCGAATTAATAAACATTAGACACGAAAAAAAGATGGATAGACAGACGTACAGAGCGAAAGAGAGAGAGAGGGTGAGAGAGAGAGCGTGCGTGGCGGGTAGAGTAAGAATTAAAATGAAATGGGATCTTATACATGCGGACTGCAGCAGTGTGCGTGTGTGTCTGCAATTTTTTTTTACGAACACGTACTGTTGTTTTCGGTGCCCATCACGTTTTTCGGTCGGTGTACCTATTCGTGTGCGTCTGTATTTATTCATCTATTTTGTATTGTGTACGAGCACTGTACATCGATGCGTGTACAAAATGCTTCGGCGGCGGCCCAGCAGAATCCGGGTATCCCTGTGGGGCGTGGTTAGGCCGCCACAGCGAAATCGACGTCATATTGATCACGCGGGAGGTCGCTTATCACAAAGGCCCCGGGCCGGTGCGACCTTTTGTGTTGTGTACTCGGCGTTGCTATACACACACACACACGTACCTTGTTTCCCATTGATCGACTCTCTCTCTCTCTCTCTCTCTCTCTTTCACTCCTTCTGTTTCCGAATGTGCAAGCCCTCTAGAAATGCCGAAAACAATGAGACGCGTTGGTGGGTGTGTATGTATTATTTATTTTGTATACATAATATACTGCTGGATAACTTTACACTATCCTATATTTATATCTAATTTAAATAGTTGTCTTGATTTGAATGTGGTTTCTAAAACTTTTTAACTATACCGAAACGCGGTGTAAAACGTTTCACGCGCTCAGGTATTCGTCAAATTTTCTCTTATCACTTTGACCTTGTTTAAATTATTCATGCAGCCAAATCTGTCGAAAAACTGAAATAAAACTGCAAGAATCTAAATACTGCGGAAGTTTATTATATTTTTATAATTCCCGACAAAAGAATTTATATTGGTCGTTGAATAAAACGGAAATACGTGTATTTTTTTATTATCTTCCATTCCGCTTTAAATAGATCTTACTATACCTACATGTTGTATTTGTATATTTATAGTTCGTGTATTGTATTGATGTTTGAGCGGTGTGTACATTCGTTAAAACATAATAATATGTAAAACAATTTAGAAGTATGGAATATATTTTTCTGCTCAAAATCTGCTTTCCCCGCTACAACGGTTAAACCCGCGTGCCTCCAGCGGACGATTCGTAAAACGTAACCGTAAACGAGATCCGTGTTTTACGGTACTCGGTGTTCCAGTTCGCCGGACAACGGTGTCTGGTAACTGTGTCGATTCCGCCTGGGCCGCCTCGAAGACGCGTAAAAAATAAACTCTACGGCAAATAGAGCGGACCGAACCGCCGGTGGCAATCAATAGGTATAATGGGCCGAGTACTACTTTCCCCTTACTCCCTCTACTATTTACTGAATCTCCTATTTATATGTACACATTACGAAAACATCGACATTCTGACTTTTCTATTTATTATTATATACCTACATCCATTTCATGCCTATACCATTTAAGAAAAAACTGATCAAACATTTCACTATTTTAATGCTGGGACAATAAATATCGATACAACTTTATTGACGTGTTTCATCAATAAAAAATAATCTAAAAAGATCCACAATTAAGTTATAATTATTATTAGGTTATTACAAACAATTTTGTATGCACAAAATGTAGGTAATATATTTTATTTATTTAACTGCTGATTTTATTCATCTTCAGAGTCATCAAGTGCTTTTTTTAATTTTAGATTATTCGTAATCTACTTCTATAAAAAATTAAATATCATAGTATATTAAGTATTCATTGTTGTAGCTCTGCAGAGTTTAAAATAACGAACATAAAATAGATCTAAGCATTAAATGTTTTATTCATCGTGGGTACGTGTTTTGAAGGGGTTGTTAATGGACAATGGTCCTGTGGGCGTCGCCCACCCGATGTTTCTTTTGGTCATCCCCCGCGTGTGACCAACTCCTACGCATACGCCACATCTAACTATTAAAGTGTTCTTTGCTCTGTGTGAACAGTATATTCATATGTGGGACAAGAAAATAATATAATGTCATGAATAGTTGTTTTTATTTAATTCTATAATATATACAATTAATAATGTATTTGTTTAGGTTAAATACTCGAATCTCTTTGAATATATTTTGATGTGGTGTAGAAAACATATTTTTTTACGTATAAAAAATCGTATAATTATAAATTATAAGTTATAACTCTAACAGAATATTATTGTTTAAATTATAAACCATTTTGCCTGTTGTCAGTTATTGTAGCCATCACCATTTACTGTTAGCCGTCATTGTACAATTTATAAACACGAATAAAAATAATTCAGATCTATGTTTTCTGATATAAAGTTATTAACTATAATTATAAAGGTTCAAAATACAAATATTATACAGTTTGTATTAAGAAAAATAGTTGTTTATATTTTAAATCAAAGTATAATGAACTACATTAGATTTTGAACTCATATTATTATGATTTCTTTATAATATTATATGATTCTTTGGCTATAACTACAAGTTAAATGATTTTTAGAACAACATCTAAACTAGAATATTGTTCTATTAAAAATCAAATTAAATCAACTATTATTGTGTGGTGTGTCTAATGCTTTAATGCATGTATTTTTTTTCATGTAATTCATTAAGTATGATTTAAAAAAACGCAATATGCGTTCTTTGTCTCGTAAAATTAATTATGCATCAGAAATTATTTTATTTCAGCTGTATAAAATGTATTAATTTTGGATAGTGGTCGTTAAAAACAAACTCTTAATAACTACGTTGTTTATGTTATTTATTTTTATACTATACAAATTAATACATTTGTAAGTGACACCTACCTTACCTATACAACCAAGCATGAATAAACAACAGGCACCTTATATTTTATTTTAAAATAAACAATATTGATAAGTAAATTAAACGTAATAACTAATATATATCTGAAAGATAATCTCTCAGTGTTGCCTTTTTATTATTTTATTTTTCTAATACGTAAATAATAATGATCATAGTATATATTCTGTATATTATGTTAGATATAACTATTATTAACCAGTACATTCTTAATTATACGCACGTACATGATTATTTAAAAATTAACTATGTCTTTGATTGTGTTCGATTTTAATTGTACAAATATTAAGTATTGCTATTATAAACATAAATAATATTACAAGACGAAATAATATATAACTATTATTACAGCTGATTTTTTTAGGACAGCATTGTAATGATTTTATCTAAAGTTCCCTGCTATTTTTTTTTTAAAAATGAATGTTAAAAAGTTCCAAAAATTAAAACAATAAATTCTATCTTATCTTATCCCAAATATTCCAAGCATATACTACTCTTATCTCATTAATTTGTACTTTTACTATTCCTTCTCAAAAACTATACCTTCTCGCTTGAATACCTATAAATGTATAATTCATTTGTAGATGTTTTATTTTTCTTACATAATATTATATGATATATAATTAGACGTTTCAACGTGTTTGTGTTGAAACAAATTTACACATTTCGTACATATTTGATCTAAAATTGTGTTTCAGATCTTACAGGCGTGTTTATTTCCCTAAAATTTCTAGTACAGGCAATAGATTTAGTTTTTGGTTTTGAAGTATTATATTGAATTAAATAACTACCTAACAAATATTGATAATGATTTCCTTTTAATATGTTCCTAATAATATTTCTATGTGTCTATGTATTATTTTTAAAAATTAATTAAAATTGATTAAGTTATTTTATTAATTGAAATAAAAATAAAATACTTATTGTTTATTTTTCATGTGTCGATACTCGATATTTATTTTCAATACTATTTGTTCGATATAATGAGAAGACAGATCATTTACTATTCGAACTCATACAATATGATATTGTTATATTACGACCAAATAAATAAACACATATATATTTAAAAAATTACGAGTTAAATGGAATACATTTTTGTATGTCATATATTCAAAGAAACTTTATTATAAAATAATATAACTCTGCAATTATCTATGATTGTATGATAAGCGAAATATTACGCATAGGTTAAAAATGAAATGCTGCAGAAGGGGATTCATCTAAAACTAACAGTCAATTTATGATCTACTTCTATTTCGTCTAATGTGCTATTAATATTATGTTTTATGTATTAAATTATCATTGAATATTTTTTCTGTGGCCCTAATAAAAAATAAGTCCAATATTCTAGAATATTTAAAATAAGTCTAGCTGGTATTTGTAAATTATAAACTTAAAAAATGGATAAATTAAATATAGTCGTATATTCTGTAATAAAATTGGCAGTAAATACATGCACACATTGTAGGCATTCATTTGCAGTTTGGTATCACTTTCACTTTGACAATTATTATCCATCTCGTAATAGCTTATAGATCCTTGTTTTTTTACAACCTAAGGTCACTGTCGTATTTGTTAAAATGTATTTTTAAAACACGCATATCGCTGAATATACGGCTAAAACTAGTTTTAAAAATTATAGTTAAATAAGGTTAACCTCTTCGGTAAACCATCTGGACCTATAATGTAACTGACAACTCGTTGAACATCTTTCAGTAGGTACACTGAATGTCTGAATCCGTATTCCATGTCCGTTGGGAAAAATAATATTTCTATAACAGTCCGTCACATCACGAGTGTATTTTTTAGGCCATAACTTACACCTCTTATTCATTCTCCATAGATCATTAATATAATAACTATTTACTCTCTGAGTGAAACTGATTTATACGAATATATTATTATAATGTAACATGCTACGTGCATATATTTTTAAAATGTATAAATTCATCTCCAGACCCCGGGTCTGCGTGCATATACAATCATTTTTTGTTTTGTTGTCACTGCAGATACGGTGACATTTTAATTTCGTGTGTTCGGATGATGGTGCGCACTCGAGTGTGTGTGTCAGGGGGTCCCCTCCTCCGGGCAGTGCCGGTTTATATTCGTCCGTGTCCCGTTGGCGGTGGCACGACAAAATATAAATACGATTTATGATTATTATTTTTTTTTCTATCTCCTTCGCCGCCACTGCAACGCGTTGGTATATATTGAGTCCCGTCGCCACATTCGAATATCGTGGATTATTATTATTATTACGCGTACGCCCGACGACGAATTATAGGTACAAACTGTTCTCGACCGCGTCTCTTCTCTGCAGCCTACCTGCCTGCACTCGCTCACATTATGTTATGATGATGATGATGATTATCATCGTTATTACTATGTACTCCCACGCGTCCCTCGTAATATAATACTCGTCACACACACGCCGTTTACACGAAATGTGGGAGCGCGCCGTTGTCGGGCGTCGGTCTGCGGAGACCCTACGCTATAATAATATAGTCGACACCCACATGTCCACGGCGTATTAATCGTCACGGGCGCACACATCTGTGCGCGTAAATAATAATAATAATACGTATTCCGTCGCCCTCGTGCATTTTCGGTTGGACGCGGTGCGTTGTTGTTTACCCGGAGACCAAAAACTCGTTGCCAAGGGTGGTCGTGCCGTGTGCTAACCGGCGGCGGAGAGGTTCCTCTTTTTTTTTTTTTCGGTCGCGCGCCGGGCGTCGTTGCCGCCGCACCAATCGATTCGGTCGTCCTGCCCGGCGGGGCTCACCGCCGTCGACGCAGCCCCCCCTCGGCCGTACTATATTGATCACGCTGCTCTCTCACTCCCCTACGGCTGTTCCCCCTGTCTCCCCGCGGGGCGCGCGGGCCACCATCTCCCCGCGCGGTCGGTTACTGTGGCCCGGACGCCGACACCGCCGCAGCACCCGACGACGACGATGTCCTCTGGGCGCCGCCGCCACCCCGCCGCGCGTTGTGCATCGACGGACGCAGCAGCCGCGCGTCGTTGGGCGGCTGCCAATTTTGAGGCAGGTCGTTGCTTTTTACCTCTACCCGTACCACCCTCCCCCCTTCCGCCATCATTAACCGCCCACCGTCATCTCGCCGATTAGAATATAAAATGTTAGCGTAACATCACAACCGGTATTGCGAGGCTCGCGTATATTATTAAAATATTCTCGTAATATATGCGAAGGGGTAATCGAGAGGCGGCCGCCTCTTAGTTTTTACAAGGGGCGGTGGGTAGGTAGTGACCGTTTAGTAGTATTTTTTTTCTGTTTAATATTTACTTCGACGGGTAGTTAAAAATATGACAGTAAACGCCTTTATCGAGTTATGCAGGTGGGCGGGTAGAATATTATACTGGCAACTGAAGAATTTCATGTTTGCCACGTCACTGGTCGTAATATTACATTTGTGTTGGACTTAACGTTTTCTTCGATTTGTGTGTGTTTTCTCGTCATCCCGACGACGACGCAACTATCGCCGCTGCTACTACATTCTTCCACGCGTCGTTGACGACCGCGTTCCGACGATGTTTCTTGGGCGGTGCAAAACGGTGTTTCTTGGTTGCTCCCCCTGAAATGTCCTTTCGCATAAACCGACGTTTTGCAATCACCGTATACTGAAAATATTAATATATTATATGGGTGGCTCATTTAACCATACTATAGTACATTCTTCTTATATATTATAATGTATGTGTAATTGTGTTATTATATTTTTTTAACGGCAAATGACATGTGTATACGAAGTTTGTTCGAAACTTCATATTTGTATTTTGTGATTTAATTGACTCTTCATTTGCTTATTTGTTTGGACTTAAAGATTCGTCTATGTCGAATCTATATCTACACTAATAAGCCAAAACCCGAGTAAAACATAGTATAAAGTTATAAAATTACAATTAATTCCTTTGTATTTACTCATTCTTAATCATAGCATAATAGAGCATATCCATAGCCACAGCATAAGCAATAGGTATCAATAATGTTTTTTGATCGTATAATAATTAACAAGTCATTTTTGGTAATTGTACGAACTCATTAATATTTACTCATATAATGCGTATCTATAATGTACCTACAGTTCAAAATTGCTGAATATACGTGTTGAAACTCTATTCGGTTTATTTTTAATTGTTTTAAAAAACCTTTTGTGAATTATAAATTTTTCTTAAACTGTTTTAAAAAGTTGATTGTTTATAAATGCATTTTTTTCTTTATTTGTCAGATGCACATCGGATTCAAACGAAGGCCAGGTGCAATAATCGAGAGCATGCAACATCACGGCAAAGGCGTTTACTCTGGAACATTTTCTGGTAAATTTTATGTTCATTTTAAAATACTTACTAAGGCTTTATGCATCTCTTCCATGGTTTCCTACAGTTAAGTTGGCCTAAGGCTTCTTGGCTGAAAACATAAAACTACATATATGTCTGTCATTAACTTCATGGGTTGCACCAACAATTTTTGAACTACCTACAATATATTTTTTTTTTAAATTGTGTTTTTTCACACAATAATACTTTACTTATTAACTGTTTGTTCATTATTATAGGCACCTTAAATCCAGCCTTGCAAGATCGCTTCGGCCGTCCAAAACGTGACATTAGTACCATTATTCACATACTTAATGATTTACTGTGTGCTACACCACAGTACAGAGCTGCTGCTAGATCTGGCACACCAGCTGTCTGCACAGCCACTACACTTTCTCCTACTGCTGCAGCTGCTCAAGCTGCTACACCTTTTTCTACCGCAAATAGTATGTCCGCTCAAACCTCTGCTAATTCTGATAATACCGGTAAGAAATCAATAAGGTGTCCCATTTAAAGCATAAACACTTAAATATATAATTTATTAAATCAAATTTGTTTTATAGAGAGTGAGACCAAAGAAAATGCAGCTACCCGTGGAAAAATGGAACGCTTACGTTTGATTATGGAAGAGAAACGTGAAAGACGTAGGGCTGGTCGCAACGTGCCTTATGATAAAACTAAAGCAGGCACACAGTGGTCCGCAAAGTCAGAAACACAGAGTGTTGCTCCTTCAGATCCTCCCGCAGACCCAACATTACCTCCTGAACAAGTTGTTGTTTGAAAACAGCTCTCGAGGTCATGAATAATATGTGATATAAATAATTATCCCCACCACTGTTTTAATTTTTTTTTTAATATGTATATTATATATTTATATATAATGACGTATAATATATAATACATATACATTTATGATAATAGATTTTTCAACAAATATGGTCAGTTATACTTTAGGGTGCAATATTAATATTGATTAATTGCAGATAGAAACTTCTTAAAATATAGTAAAATCATCACTTAATCTGTACCAGACCTTTTTTCTTATTTATACAACAAATAACAACTACGAACCGTAAATAGACAAATTCAAAACCAATCGTCCATAACTTTAAAAAAATATATTTGTAAAGAAACTGTATAGTCTAATGTTTATATTTATAAATACCTAATTTGTTTTAAGTGATTTTTTTTTTCTAGGAAGTTTAAATATCAGATGATAAAAAAACAAATTGCGATTTATTACCTCAACTTTCGTGAATATAAAAATTTCTAGATGTTTTTAGAATTTTAAATAGATACTGCATTTTGTCTCATCAAGTTTTAATGACATATTATATGTTATGTGTAAATATTATTATAAATCACGCGTGTCTGGTTATTAGTATTCGTATGGTTAATGAAATTGATAAAAAAAAAAAAAAAAAAAAAAAACTAAAAAAAAAATGCTTAAAGATTGAATATTTATTAGGGTAATTATGTACGAGGAAAGTAATATTTAAGTTTTGTTTGACCAATAGGGATTTTTTTTATTCACATCTACATAATAAATTCGTGAAACATAATATTAATATTCAAAACAAAATGTTTTTTTTTTCTGTTAATTTGTATATTAAAAAAAAAAAAAAGAAAAAGTTAAACTGACTGTTTTTTATATGATATTAAAATAATTTACCTGCTTTTCCTAAAGTTTTAATTTTACTGTGTAATGTGTATCATATTTTGATACGATTAAATAAATGTTCATAGAGTATGTAATTGTGTTATTTATTGGGCATTTCTTTGTTATTGATTTTAGATTACTATATTACGCAATTTTATTTTTATTTTTTTCATACTTATTAACATTGATAGTTTATACAGCCACTTAGATATGTTTTCATAATATTATAAACCTTATGAATATCAATTTATATTTTATTATTTTTAACTTATTTATCAATAATCCTCGATATTTACATAAAAACACTTAATTTAAAAATAAACAACTTAAAATTACAGTCTTGTGTATGTTTAATACCATTTTTTTGAAATAAAATTTCAAATTGTGAAGGTAAATTAGTTGTACAAATTAATGCATAATAAAATATATTTATATAAATTTTGATTTAATAATATTATATATTATTTATTATTTTTAACCTAATACCATTGATTAAATAATTAAATATTATTTATCAATGATAAAACTATGAAGTGTATGAGTATTGACAATGTAACATATTAGTGTATTAAAACTTAAACTAAAAAGTAGCTATTAAACATAAGTAGCTAGTAGCTACAACTGTATATTAAGATATAATAATTTTCTAATTTAAATACCCAGCTTCAGTTTATGTTTTTAGAAACTAAAGAAATGTTATCGAATACAAAGATATTATTTTGTCTAGTAAAGCATTTTTTTTTGTTTTTATATGTATTTATAGAACTAGTTCCAGCAGTTAGGCAATAATCCAGGAAGATATTTGGGGGCTCAGACAGACTGGTCTAAGCTACTGATAAAATTAATTTGTTTCTTAAGATACTTATGTAATTATCAAATTATTTATACACAATGCAACATTTATTTAAAAAAAGGTCTAATAGCTGAATTGTACTCCAGCGAGGTTATTATTATTGACTATTGGCTTAATTGAAGAAATTCAAAGTGATGTTACTAAGTATACATAATTTTGTAAATTCTATAAATCTAAAACTGCTTAGGTGTTTGCCAATGCATTGGCCTTAATTTTTAATCAAAAAAATAAAAAGAATTGCTTAAAATTATTTATGTCTTACCAGTGTAATATAAATAATTAACGCAACTTATTAAATGTATTATATAATATTTATTAAAACCAAAACTATGATTAAATGTACTGCTGAAAGAACATTTTCTTCTCTTTGAGGTATAAAAATATATTTGAAATCAACAATGGAGAAGACTGATTAATTACAAAATTGACTTAATCTTCTGAATATTCATAGGGATATTGAAATATCTCTATAGAAGTTATTGGAAAATTTACTATTTAGATGAAAGCACACAAGAAAATTACAGTATCAATATATATAAGGAATTCAAAGTTAATAGACAATAGCCAGCAGCATTTAAATGTATATTGTCGATTTTTTTTCAACAAGTATTCAATTATTTATACTAATTCTAAATTAGTTGTATGTTATGTGGATAATTAAAGGTTTATATTTTATTAGTTATAATGATATAACTTATAATATGCACAAAAAAATTCATTTTATGTTGGTAAAACCTGTTTGAGTATTACCTAATCTTAAAAAAAAATGTTTTGCATTAATAAACTAAAATTAAAAGGTTTCCAAAAGTATAACCAATTTACCAACTTTTTTCATTTGAACTCCTCCTTGCCTTTATATAATTGTATGCACCTGTGCCTGCCAACAGTTTTGTCATTTCTTAAGAAATTTCTAATTTAAACCACAGACTATATAGTCTGTGTTTAAACTAAGTAATTCATACCTGCATTACTATCAACACTCAGGTAAACGAGTTTTTTTAAAAAAAATGTAATGAATTGATTAACAATTATTTTTATTTAATATTGCCATGAAAATGTTATACATAGCAATATAGCATTTATATTATGTATAGGTCAATGGCATCCAGTGGCATGGCAAACTTGAAATTGTTCAGAGACTAGTTCAATATTTCACCCACTGCAGCACTAATAACCAGATAAAAGCATTAGCTATAATATTTGTAACTACCTATCGAAGTTATTACTAATATAGATCTATACTACATTACTACTATAGTTACCTAATACTAAATTATCACCTATTGTCCATTACCCACACCTGTCTCTCGATTGACCCCTTCACCAGGCCACTAATGACATCTTTAGTAAAACTGTAAAATTATTAAATTTAATTGACGCTTTTAAACCATTTAGACTTTATATTAATCAAACGCATAAATTGTATTCATCAATTCAATATAATATTAAATTTTATTTGACGTATTCGTTTTACAATGAATAAACGACAAAAATGTGTTTAAATTGCGACGTAATATAGGCAACATCCACGCGGCAGTGTATACTAAGTGACGGTACACCGGTACATAGCTGGACTATAAAATATTAAAGTTTTAATTTGTTGTAACTACTTATAAACTATAATGGTAGTACTGTTGTAAGTACGGGATCGGAAGTACCTACATATTATATATAACTACCAAAGTACTAAAACTAAAATTATATAATGAGTAGCCAGTAATAACTGCGCGCTGATAACAAATTTAAAAATGTGTAATAGAACGAAATTAAATTATTCTTTTCTTTTCCTTATGGCATCACTACAAGGAGCCGAACTGACTACACATTGCTTGACTCTAAACAAAATTATACCTATGAAATTTTAAACTTTATATTAAGGCCGTTGTGGCTTCAAAGATATACAAATGGCCTTTTTTTTTGAGCCGAAGACTTTTTGCTGTGGGTACCGAGCTATGGTGTTTACAATAGTTATTAATAATTCCTGTATCATTGTATCAATATAATTTTTAAAACTAAAACAATATATATTATTTGACGATTGACGAATATTAATTACAGAACTTTCATTTCCAAAGACTAAAGTGAATTTTATATTATTTTTCTCTAATCCCCCTCCCCTCACCCATCACTCATTGTTAAAACACGAATGCTCGTGTATATGTATAGAATATTAGAATTATCACTCTGAAATATTATTAAAACAAAATATAACGACTTAATATGCTCATAAGTCGTTTTAAAATTAAAACATCAAAAATAAGCATTTATTAAAATGTATAACCATTTATTTTATTATAAGTCAAATTAATATAAAATAATCTTAAATATTAATCTGAATAGAAACAGTTCAAGTACACAAAAATTAACTATTAAAACTAAGGTATTTTTTAAAAAAATACAAGCTTCATTCAATGCCTCCGCCACCTGCCCCTTGCCTATCATCTCTTAGGATTTTCCAATAATTATAATTCCATTTCGTTTCATGACCATTTGAACAAATTCAACAGAATTTAAAAAATTTCTATCTGACAACTGGACACTAGAAAGAATGTAATTTTAGGGACAGGTCCATTTTCCTCCAAACTAAGATACTGTTATTCTCCACTGTTAATTTTCCTTCCTAAAAAAGGTTGGATTCCATTTCCCTCCAAATAATAATTTTAAATGTTAATTTAACATTAACATTGTTAAACTTATAAAATGTATTGTTTACACTTCAAGACTTACGTCTGAATTAGATATAAGTACAACTGTACAAGTGTACAAGGTACCTATACGTAGATGGTAGATACTGCAGAACTCATAGAAACCAAATATATTGCAATCACTCAAATAACAGTAAAAAAAAAAAAAATACTAATAATCACGTGATTATTCTTCTAGAATAATAATTTAGAAATCTATGAAAAATATTAATATATATTTATATACTATACTAAATAGGTAGTAGGTATACTATAAAATATAATTAACTAAATTTGCGTTTTAATAATATTGGTGAGGCACTGAGCCATATAAAACAGAACAGTGTACCAACTTTACATGCCAAATTGAGCTATATTTTAAACCCTCCCCATTTATGCAGCCACATTGCCACCATGTGTAAGTAATGTTCAATACAAAGGGTCGTTCCCCTCGGAATACGACACTGAGTCATGCGCTCTTCCCCCCTTTGATAGCATTTATTTTTATTAAGATGCACGGCCTCGTCAATCGTTACTTCTCGGGACCTCGGGTTTTCAGTACTATCCGTGTACTCCTCTGCTACTGAATTTCTGCACGCATATCGTCGCCATTGAAATACTTTTGTTTGTACAAACTATGGACTAAACATTTGTGTTGCAAAAATTAAAACCTTGGATGCGATTTGAGAAAAAGAAATCGTAATGGAATGTCGAAAACATTCTCTATACTACTCATAACAGGTGTTTTCTATGTTGCAACCTTGATTGTATTTTACAAATTTTTGTGGTTAAATTATTCTATGTGAACTATTCTTAACGTGTTTTTACCTTTTTGTTATTCAAGTTCATTGACATTTCATTGCTCACAAGAAAATTGTTTTTAATGAATTGCTCCAAATTTCAAACGTATTCTCCACAAACTGTTTATTTACGTACTGACTAATGTGACTCAATTCAAAATATGTTCAGAATCTGTTGAAAATGGCATTATATTATGCGTATACGACTGAACGACAATAACTATATAATATAATCTATACACTTTTGTGTAATATACTGCAGTTGTTCAACTTCATTGGTTTTTCTTGAGGTGATCTATAATGTATATTCTGCTCAAATTCTTTTCTCATGATTAAAAACTTATACTTTTGTTAAAGTCAATACTGATATAGCTGTATTAGCGAATGGGACGCTTGTCCAGTGTCCATTCTAACGTAGAACCCTTGATTTGTAGGTATAATGTATATTTATTATTTATTAATACAATACAAGGTTGCTAGGATACATAATGATATGTGTTAATGTGTTATCGTGTCTTTCAATACCAAGTAATTGCATTATTTGTGAAACAAATTTTAAAAATTAACTCGTTGAAATGCGGTTTCAGTAATACTCACATTATGATCATTGTTTTCAGATTATCACCACCTCTAGATTAAGTATTAAAGGGGAGAACTCATATTGTTTGAGAATCTTATATAGGAAATAGCAAAAAGGTTGGTTAGTATATTATGTACTAGTATTTATTATCAATGGTATTTTCACGAATAATATACCATAGATATACCCTAAAAATGTACAAACAAATAAATAAACATCGTTTGTATAATTGTATTTGCTATTTAGGTAAAAAAAAATGTATAAGATTAAACAAGATTCAAAACCGGGGTATAGTCTGTATAGTATAGACGTCATTGTAATGAATTCGATAATAAATCATTGTATACGAAAAACGACTCTGAGAGGACTCTGTAGTTAGCATTTTAGCATCTATTTCAAAGGTTAATATTTTTCAATTTATTTATGTTAGTACTATATAGGTAGTATTTTATTTATCTATTTATCTTAAGTAGTCAAGTCAGATTTTTGACAAAATATCAATATAATTTTAATATTAAATCACAGATTTTTGTCAATATAACTGTCAATATAGGTACGTAAATACCGCGTAAGTTGATACCGCAGAACGATGGTCTTGGTATATATAGGTAATAGGTATACTGGTATTATAGGTACAGTACTTAATAATAGTACGTATATATTTTGATAATGATATTGTAAGTGATGTATAAAAAATAATAATTTAAATAATAGTTAAATGGTTCAAATTTTCAAGTTTCACGAAAAATGTTTTTTGAGTAGGTAATAATAAAAAATAAAAATCGTTTGAGCCTTTGAGTTTATTAGTCGTTAGTAAACATTTACCGCATTGGATACCTATAATATGTTCTGCCACAAATAATAAAAATCCGTGCTTAGGTAATTTTAATATTTTTAAACTGTTGGATACAAAAACAACTTATGAGAAATCTTGTATTAAATTCATTCTCAAACCTTAAAGGTAAAATTATATTTTTATGAATATTTTTCACTACAAAATAACTAGCATATTTCTTAATTTATGACGAATTTCGTAAATTTTGAACATTAAACATTTATCTTCTCCTTCAAAAAACGTCTAGGAATATTTTTAAAAATTATGTTTTATATTTATGTATACATATAATATATTTTAATATATATGCATTCACGGTATTACGCTATAAGACGGGCATTTATTTTATGTCAATTATCACCATTAGGAGACGCAAAAGTGCTTAAATTTTAAACTACATGGGTGGTTTCTGATGGAAAATTATAAATCATTAGTACTAAGGTAAGAAGGGGCAGGGGTTAAAAAGTAAAAATTTTAAATTATTTTTTTTTATACTATTATAAATATTCCAAAATTAAAATAATTCAACCATATAAAAATCACAATAAATTCAGTTTAATTAATTATGTAAATTTCATAAAAATAAGTTGGTATTATCTATAGTGGGTACTTGTGTTCAATTAAACAAGTATAGGTATCTATACATATGGGTTTAGTGTGTACATACTACATACTACACTGCATAGTAATTCAGTACATAATTCGTTACTTTTATATTTTGTTGCTGCAGGCAACAATAAGCGAGCCTCGAGCTTTGACCTAGTTATATTTTATAATAATAATAACAATGAGTATAAACATATTTATGGTTCTATAACATATATACTATATAGGCAACTAGAAATAATTAACACAACCAGATATGTACATAAAAAAAAGGAAGTTTCAGTTTTAAAATTATAATACACACAACTATAAAAAATAACGATCTAGAACGCTATTAGGTATTTATAAGAAAAAATCTAATTTACTTAATTAAAAAAACTAATTATAAAAATGCATTTTCATACTCATGATAATATATATATGTAGTATTGTAGTGTTGCAGTGTTTGGACATTTTTCGTAATAACTATAATTGAATACCAGAAAAAAAAAGATTTAATACAGAGTTAGGTACCCATAGTTATATGAAATAGAAAAATAAATTTTTCATCTTTCACCTCTCAAGGTCAAATTCCTAAATATTTATTATAATGAGCTATTGCCTATTGATACATACAATACACACAGCCAGTATAAACTACAAAGTAGTAGGGTACAAAACATAATATCTATTTATGAGTAATAACTAATAAATACATAATTATACATATTACATATTATATATATTATATAATATAACTTCTTCGAAACATTTATAACGCTGGTTTTCTTAGTTTAAGGTATTTCGAAGTTTCCATACGACTATACAGTGAATAAATTGTGATTTGTGCGTATCACACACTACTGCTGTATATTGCTTATATGTACATGGTACCTATACTATTGCTTATTATTATTTGTATAAAGGTCACATAGAATTTATGGTATATGATACATGGTTATACATGGTATTGGTATATACATCGTATATACATGGTTAATGTTAATATTTGAGTATAACATTATTAATACAAGGTAATCTGAGATTTAAAATAATTTAACAAACGTAGGTACATGATTGATTACGATATATTGTACAATAAATTATTATTTTTGATAATTGTGTAAAACTAATAGACAGTATAATATAATGTAATAATACAAATTAAAAATATTCGTCTAGGGTACCCATATTATTCTAAAATCTCGTATGCTAAAATTAATATATTAATGATATCAATAGTACCTAATTACTAATCATTTCTACTTTGAGAAGTAAGCATTATTGATATTGATGCGCTGATGCGCATAATTATTATTATTCATATACAACGGAATTCGTTAATTCGTGATACAATACTATTACAACTTGCAGTAGGTACACCTACCTATATGGCTAAATAATTTTAATATTGATCACTATAATAATTCCATAGATATTTGTTATCATCATAGTATTATATAATTCAATTGGCTTTTGCATGGTAATTCATATGTCTGAAACATCCTATACATATATGTATAGGTAGGTACATTAAAAATGTAACTTAATAAATATAAATTACTATTATTATACTTTTAGACTTTAGTATTAATTATATTATTTATCAGGCTAAGGTTAATCGTTAACACTGTAAGTTGTTTTTTTTTATTATTTTCGTTGGTACGATTCACGGATGTACCCAATAGTACATAGGTATATATACATATATATAAATACAAATTAATGTAAATATACGGTGTATAATATTGTTAAACGGTTATGTTGGTGCGTAAATAGTTTAATTCGGTTGACCACTTTTAAATTGCCTTGTTGTTTTTTGAAGTATGCGTGTATGACTGTATGAATAACAAATAAGCGCATTTCGTTTCTTCTGAAATCGCACACAGCACACGGGAAAAGTTGTCGAACACAATAATATATAGTATACGTGGACGATGAACATTTTTTCGTTCAGGGTCTTACTGCCGATATAACATTTGTATTGCTTATATATGTTATATTATTATTGTGGACAGGTACATAAGATATAATATATAATAATAATATTATGACGTACCTATTGTTTTTTAAGTGTTTAACATAATATTATTATTATTAATAAATAATTGGTATCGGACATTCGAAATAAATTCCTCGCTGGCATTACGTCCGCATGATATTATACCATTTCAATGCCGCAGCAGCATAACAGTCGCGTTATTATTAATTGTAACGGACGGACGCGGTCCTATAAAAAATCCATCATTGTGAAATGTTAATTTCCCGCCCGCAAATATTTTACGAGCTCGCCAACAAATCGTCGTGCGTACTGGCGGCGTTCTCTCTAAAATCCGGGTGGCATACGTACACGCATTACATACCTACACAATATACTATATGTGTATATACATAGACACGAGTTAGTGAAGAATTTCTAGAACGCGCGACCCGTCGTCGTCTTCTTCGCGCGAATTTCATTGACCCATTCCGTTTGATGACGTCCGTGCACATAAATATGGTGATCAGCCGGTCACTCGATATCATAATATGTTACTGTCCATACTCCATAATAATAATATTATCGTTACCTATTCTATAATGATAGTATTATTTATTGTATTAACCACGAAATCACATTAAAAATACTATTAAGCGCGGCCATAAACGATAGCGACTACCTGTATGGCTGTATAATATAATATGCAGAAATTGGTCATCAGCACTGTACGGTATTACTATGATACTTTTCCTCGCCGAATGCGCGCCAATACGAAAATGTTACTATATTATAATATTATGCTGTCTCATATTATAACAGTATACATTGGCGCGGCCAGGAATTTTGTATTGGTGCGAGGGGAGGGGAGGGCTAAAGCCCTCTTAGGCCCCATGGGTACGCCTCTGCTTGTACGTCATACTCGAATTTTAAGCTCGGAAAATATTTTGTACGGAATTTCTGAGATCTCTGCGATCACATCGATTACTTTATAATAATATGATATAATACTCCGCACTGGAGCAGTGTCAAAGTCGACACTCGACGGCGTGCCCGCGTCTTATATTATTATAAATTTATAATAACCGCACGCGCGCCTCGAGGCACTACATCATACGCTTGTCTTGGAATTCGACTTTTTGAATGGCTTTAGTGAGTTTTTTAAACGTCGTGACAGCTCGCTGGGGGGGGGGGCTTATCGTGTATTATATTGTATTATTATTGTACACGACCATTGCTCTGAAATTGGAGAACGCGCGCTGTGATACTTGACCGAAAACAAATCGATCGACTGAAAGCTAACCGCTCGAGTCCGCCTAGATATATTATATTATTATTATTGTGTTATTTTATTTGCGGGCGAGACGATCTCCGCTCCCGTTTACGAAGACTTGGTCAGTCTTCGCAGTGACGGTTTTCCTCGACGACACTTACTCGGAGTGCACATAATCGCAAAAACCAGTAGCTACAAAATATATTACCATCGATACGAGCGGTGTATCAGTATTATTTATTAGTCAATATCATAATAATATGTGGCACTTTGTTTTTGTTTTTCGCGTTGGCGACGACGATGACCGACGACCATAATAACAATATATTATACTTTAGTACGGTCGAACGGCGGCGGACGGGTCCTCGGCGGGCGGCGCGGCGCGGCTCGCGGTAAAACGGCTGTGACCTCGCCGCGGTCGGCGGCGGCGGCGGCGGCGACGTCGCGCGTGTTTGCCACCAGTCGGCGCGCCGGTCGCGCGTCCCCGGCCCGGCGACACCGCCGTCGCGCCGTGCCGGGCGAAACGCGTTTTTAAAAAACTCAATTCCGATCATTCCTGACATTCCGATCCGCACTGTCGAAACCGCAGCACGCACACACTCTCACACTCACGCTCTCTCTCGCGCACACACACACACACACGCGCGCGCGCGCGCGCACACACACACATTGACGCGAGCGGATATTATACACGCAGCGTAGAGCGCGAGCGCGCGCGCGCGCGCACGTATATGCCGCAGTGACGTTCCCCGGCCCCGCGGGACACCACAACCGAATCCGTTTGAGAACAGGTAAGTCCTCTGGTCGGGATCTCGTACTCGCCGCGGCCGTCCGACACGTACCGCACGCAAAACGACCTATTCATCGCGACTTACGACTGCACTCTGCCGTTCGGTACACACGGTAATATTGTTACCGACAATAACAACGATATTATAATATTATTATTGTCGCTGTTGTCACTGCGACTGCAGCTGCTCTGTCGGCGGCCACCGTTTCTTTTCGGCAAGTGTCGCGGGACCGTCGTACCACTCACTACTACTGCCTACACCTGTAATCATCTAGTACTGTCTCGCGCGGTCGACACAACACCGTTTGAACCATAAGTTCCGTCGCGGCGCAGCAGACTACGACGACGACTACGACGCGCGGCATGGAAAGCGAATCGCCGTTGGAAGTGCTGTCCAGGGCGGCCACGATGCTGCACAGGGAGGAGACCGCGGCCGCGGCAGCCGCGGCCGTGGCCGAGTCGTCTTTCGCCACCAGTGAGTACCCAACACTAACTACCCGGACCATAATGTTCGGTCTCGTCTCTGTCGATATCGTCATGTCCGTTATATTATCGTAATTATTTATCCATACACCTATGTTGTGCGATAAACATGTAATATATTACATCATTACGTCCCCCGTCGGGCAGAAGACTTACAGAAGACACGGTACGACGTGCGCGCGTGCCGCGGGTTTTCCCCCGGTTTCCGTGGCCCGAGAAACGTGCGCCGCCCGCTCGCGGGGTCGCTGACGTACCGAGCGGAGGTTTTTATTATTTTTGCTCTCTCGTATCCGACGAGCGCTCGCGCCGGTATCCCCGATCGTTATCGGTCCGGTCGATTTCTCCGGTCGGCCGCCGGTTAGGTTGCCTATGCCGCGCGCCCCGACCGATCGGATTCCGCCGCGAGGCCGGAAAACTCCGACCGCCCCTCCCCCTCCCCTCCCAAACACCCACACGATCGTATATTTTTTTTTCTGCGCGACGGGGGTGTGATCGGCACGCGTCCGACCCGCGTTGCAGTCGAGCCAAGCCAACTCCCGACTGGCACCGCGGCGGAAAGCCCGTCGTCGTATTCCAACCCGTGTAGGTCCGTGTGCGGTTTTCAATATTTACCGACAAACGACGATTTACGTGCTATTATTATTATTCTATTATAATATACGACTGTCTGGCCGCTAGGAGTAAATGATAAGAGTGAGCGCCGCCGTGGGAAGTCGAGCGACGGGTCAGAACGCATTGATTTTACGGCGGAAGTGTGTTTTTTTTTGATTTTCGTGTCTGACACTTTTTCCAGTATAGAAATAATTCAAATAAAATACGCTTTTATATGAAGGTTTTTGGCAGCAAATCTGATCTATAGGTAGTTGTTACTTCTAGGAGGTCAAAAATGTAAATTTCTCAGTACTTTTTGAAATAATTAGGAAAAAATAAAATACGAACATGAATTGTTAAAATTATTCGAATATCTAAATCGGATTAATAATTGTTTGGTAACCTTGGTTAGCAAAAAGTTAGACCTTCTTCGCTCATAATCGGTTTTCGTCGTATTTCGTAGCTATACAATGATTTATCATTGAATTGAGATTGAACAAATCCACAATTAATCCATTGCAGTTGCCGAGTACTGAATAACGAGATAACTCGACTCCAACTTACTGTACAACAGAACTTGATGGCCTTTTTTTAATTAAATCGTTGACCAACAAACATTCAAAGATTTACATTTATTCAAATTGAATTGATGATGTCATACCTAATACAGTTGTCAACAAAAACAAACAGTCTACACAGGTCATCGGTCAAGTTTTAATCAAAAATACATTACGAAATGCATATTTTTATATAACTTATCTATATCTATATCTATATGAGACTATTTACGATAACTAGATCAAGTTACTCAACATATTATAGTAATACATTAATATTTTATACCTATGTGTTTTGTGTTTACATTAACATAACATGAAAATAATAAGTTAATTTATTTTTCAATGCTCTACGCGTAAATATGATATTATAATTTTGTTTATGAAAAAATCTAATTATCATTTACCTATTTTACTGTAGGCATTTTTAAGCCATTGAACTTTGACATTTTAATGTCATTGTTACACAATAGTTAAAACGATAACTACCAGTAACTCAATATTCATCGATGTACTTATATTGTTAATGTTAATTAATTTCATGCTAACTAGGAAAATTATGTTAGTATAAAAGTGGTATAAAAAGAACAATAAAATCAAATAAATTCAAAAAAAATTTGGGAATTGGTCTTGTATGGTACGTACCTAGGTGCCGAGTTTTTTTAATCATAATTGCATACAAAAAACGATTTTGATCAAAAACTATCCGTCAGCTAATATTCGTCAGTTTATATATTATATTGATTTACCTTTTATGGAAAATGGTCCAGTGATATTGTGTTTATAGAGTTCAAAGAAAGAATGAAACATTAATTTATATATATATATATTGTATATTGTATATTGATATTGCCCATTTAATACGGTAGGTTGAATTAGTATTTGCTCAGAATTTTGCATTTATTGTAGGTATAATTAAAATATTAATTATAAAGTATATATTTATTTCATATATTATTGTTATTCATTTCCAATGCATCTATATAAAATTTCATTGTGTATCGTTAAATGCGTCAAAGGTCAAAGTATTAGTCCCTAAAAATTTTTTTGAATTAAAACAAAATGACTAAAATCTTGTTCCTATTACGTATTCAAGGTTCAGCTATTAAAAATTGAAAATATCATATATTTTTAACTAAAAAATAATTTGCATTGTATCAACATTTGAACTTCAAACTCTTGTATAAAAACTCATGCAGGTATGACTGAAATTTAAAGTCTTATAGCTATATAAGAACAATAGTGTGAATATTATGTGAGATCTTGTTCTAAATTTCCAAGCATTAGCCTAAAAATTTGAAAATTTAAAATTAGCCTACATTTTTAGTAAGGTTCATCGTATTTGGAAAATTATAATAATTTAAATATAAGTTAAATGGCTAATCAAAAATAACAAAAAATGTTGTAGGATAAATATTTATATCATATACGTTTTAATATCCACGATTCAAATGATATCCAATGACGTTAAAATCTATACTTAAATCCCTCATTATAACTGTATGAGTGTGCTTATGGGCATGTTAAACTCATGAGAAATATCGTATTGGCATTAAATTTTCAGTTGCTGTGGTGTTAAAATTTAAAAAAAAATTGAATTTTTCACTTTAAAATAATTTCAAAGTTTTGTGATTTTGATAAATTTCGTATAAATATAAATTTTAAATGCTAGTCAAAAAAATAATTGTGACTTCGAATTTCATTATTTTTCAACTGTGGTTAAACAACTTATGTATGAGGAACCTTGTATTGAATTTTCAAGCTTTTTTACTCAAACTTTATTATACACAAATAAAAAAATACAATAAAGTAATATCTATAATATCTTTATATATATTTTGGGTCAATTTTCTGACATGACATGTACGCTATGTACGCAACATTGATTCATGTATGGTATTGCAGGTAAAATTAAAATAAATAACTACCTACATTTTATTTTCTGTATTCTTCCCAAATATACCAAAGTTATAATTGGAACTCACTGAACCCGTCAAAAGGTCTTTTGTATTATTTTTGGGATTTTAGTTTGACCAACAAACATATTATACAGCAATTTGAATACCCTCAAAAACTATTTAATAATATACCTACCAGTAATAATGAGGAGAAAATATTATGTAGGTTACTATTTATATTTTATATACCTATTATATATAGGTTTATTTATTATTGGAGAACCTACGACTGTATTTCAACCCATCATAATAAATAAAAAGATAAAATACATAATAATAATAATGATTAACGCATAGAATGAAATATAATCAGATTCGTATATATATGCGTATGAAGTCGAAGCCATTTACCATTTTAACAATTTACAATATTGATAGAACCCTTCACTTTTCAGGACCGAGTAACTTTATTAAATCATACATCAGTTAATTAAGCACAAAGATTAATAATGACAATTCATATTTGCACTGCGTTATTGTTTGACGAAGCCATCAGTTTTTTTGTAATTTTCTTGAGATGCGCAAAAGTCTTCGTTATAGACTTCGTATAGGCACCATGATTCTCAAGTCTGTACAAACTAAATAAATATACTGAATATCCGTAAGCGTAGTGTATAGCAATTTGGACTACTTTTCAGTAGTCTTGTTCGTGAAAATTAGATTTTACAAGAACGAATACTAGTTTGAGAGTTTATACTTAGAAAGACGCTTCACGGAGTGCGCGAGTAGGTGTTTACATTCGACGAACATCATAGTTCTTGGCGAACCTTACATTGTACGAAAATATACTACTCTCCCGGTGCTTGCCCGTAGCCAATTTGAAAATAAAAAGGATTTTAAATAAATCGAATATTGAAACGATTTTCTGAACGATTGCTGATTATATAACGACTATATATGTATATCATAACGATTGCCATACTATCGTCGGGAAAGCTCTCGTGACGAACGAATTAAATCATATTATGCGCGTTAGGTGTACATAGTTTAAAACTCATCGTCGATTTACGCAACCTATACTGCTTTGTCACTGCTTTGTCTTATGTTTTTTTTTTTTTAAACACTGCATCTTTAAAAATGATCAATGATACATCATTGCATAATGTTCCTCTTCTGTATATTGCCAACATAAAAACAGTATAAGTTATATTATTAGGCCCAAGAGAAAATATTGCAGAGATTTGCTAACCTAAAATAATTTCACGTTGAGTTCCATCACTGGTTGGCCTCCTTCTTCATATTATTCAAAGTTAAATATTCTACATAAATTAAATTTACTTATTTTGGTGTCAAACCCAGATTGTAAATATTCTATAAAAAAAAAGTTATATGACAAATAGTAGTAGGAGGGGTTGTCAAAATGTTTTCAAAGTTTTGAAAAAAATTCACGTTCCAGCAATATCTATGTTCATAAGTACCTAAGTTAGCTTAAAAAAAAACCACGATACAATTTTTATATCAGTTTTGTATTTTGTTCCAACCTTAAATATATTTTTGATGAAGCACAATCAGCATTAGTTTCACCTAACGAATTGAATTATTCCTCTGATTGGATTTGAAATAATTCATTATGGAAAATAAACTTTCACATATGTAGATTGTAGGTAGACTGACTTGAATATTGAGTTGTACAGAATGAGTCACTTTTTTCACTTTTTTCAAAGCACAAAATTATCTGGAAGCAGTGAGTTCCAAACTTTAATAATTTTTTAGAAATAATAAATAAGTTTTTCACTGTATTCTTAAATGTAACTGGACGCATCTCTCCATTAAAAAAACGTTTGGAGACTTGAATATATACTAATTAAATTCTTCTGTTGGTGATTTTTTTGCTGACAGTACCTATAAATGATTATATTTTATTCAAACATTTATTACTAGTGTTATATCCTGTAGTAGATACCTACTGTTCGGTTTTTTTTTTTTTTTTTACGCAAACTCTATAATATTGTTATATAAATTTAATCACAGAAAGACAATATTTGCTAGTTGATATTAACTATTTAATATTTCAAATGTATTTATGTACCTATATGAAGTTATACACCCAAACGTATTTATTACAGTTTAAATGTTATATTTATTAAAAAAATGGCAAAACCTATAAAGAAAACTCATAAAATGTATTTAGGCACTTCTAACTAAATGCCAATAAATTCAATAACAAAACATCATATTGCACATGGTATTGTTTAGATACATAATAAAATATATAAATACTCATGTATATATTTCTATTCCTATAGTTCTATGCTTTCCGTCTATATGTCATAATTTCAGAATAATTGACTGTGGTCTGTGAAAGTTTCACAATTTTAAGGTAAATACAACTGACACGACATAATATTAACAATGATTAATTAATTATTTTGACCTAATTAATTATTTATACAGCATCATTAAATATTTGCCACGGTTGTCGTCACTCACAAAATAATTAGTTTCAGTAACTGTACGTTATATAGGTACATAGTCTATTTTAGGTATTTCGAATTTAAAGTTTAAATAATTAGTTGGATATTGTAATACATTTTATTTAAAGATTTAGCATAGTTCTATTTTAATTTTTAGGAGATAGCACCTATTTTCCTTGACTTGTTTTTCATTCTTTATGGTTAAGTATGGGTTGTATAATTATAAAAATTATTGTCTATTCTAATAAATTATAAACGTAAATTGTTCTAATGTATCGTTTGTATGTAATATTAATCCTTAATTAAGTAATCTTGGAATAACTAATAACTACCTATATATAGGTATAGTCGTTTAGTATATACCTATACTAGCCTGTCTCTTTAACACTCGACTGATTAGTGATTATTGTATAGTGTTGCCTTTACCATTTTACCAACACGTATAATTAATACTAAATAAATAGTAATTAACGCTTGCTCGTATATGTAACTGTAGAAAATAATATGATTTTAAAATTGTTTGAGACACATTACAACACCATTTTCGGACAATTAAATTTCAACATAAAAATTGTACATTATGCGCGTAAAACCCAAATTGGACAATTACAATCTAATATACAATAATGTACAATATTATCCAATAGAATTCTGAATTCTGATTTTTTAAAAAAAGTTAAAAGATAAATTATATAAGTCCGTAGTTGCTCATAAAAGTTTTAGTATGTTCCTATCTAACTAACTTAAAATTAATGTTTAATTATTTAGGTAGGCACATTTAAGCACTGATTATAAACACCAAAAACACTTGTAATTATAATTAACGGATTAAGTTATTATCTGGGTAATTATTTGCTCAGAATAATCGAAAAATTTATGTAGGTATATTATTGTATGAATCAATTTTATACAAATTGAACGATTTGAAACTCCAGTATATTAATAATTAATATCTTATTTAAATATCTGAATTATAAACTCATCCTTAAAATATACCATATACCCAATAGTTTTATGTTAAAAAAATGGGCCGACCTATAAGTGCTTTACTGATAAAAATTTAAGTTTAAATAAAGCAATAACCGCGTGTACACATGTGATGGTCGTGTATATAATTGTATCACCTCTGTATTATAAAATCATGATTTCCACTATAAAGTATAAACATATATACGTATACCTACTATAGGTTGTATTAAAATTTAACGTCAATATATTTTTGTTGATAAACAAATCTTTTATTCTGTTTACTTCGGTGGCATATAGATTGCGTTGTGTTGTTCAACATTAAACTGTTTATAGAGAGGGGATACTGAACTTGTACTAGAGAGGGCGGCGTCATGCAATTACTGCTGCAGTATAGGCGAAGGACACGTGTTAATTTTCCTATTCTGTATTCAGTATTGTGTCGTGTGTTGTGCAAAGACATATGCATTGCATTGAACTACTTAACCACTGTGCATACATTTGTTTAATAATTATAGTTCTATTATTTTTTTTTTAAATAAATTATCTTAGATATACCTAATATACTTGTTGCACACAAGTGCGTTAAACAAACATATTATTAATTATCATGCATTCAGCCGTGTAGGGTGCGAGCGTAGATATTAATACCATATATTTGTGTATCATCCACTTAATTATAAGTGAAATTTGGTTTTTAACTCTATAGGTTCTGAAAATTAGTTAAAATATAAATAATGTTAGTTGACATAAACATTTTTTTTTGACACGAGTCATTTATCCTTAAAAGTTATAGCTTTTATTCCACTGTATGTTTTTGGCTATTTGTTGGTAACTTAAAACTACGTTTTTCAATATGTAATTATTGTATTCAATACATGCTATACTGCAGCCATAATTAGATTTATAATTACTTTAAATTTTAACTATTAAATAAAGTAAACAAGTAATTGTTTTTAGTTGCATTTTAACATTATTAGCATTATGATGTAGGTACTACACAGGAAATGTTAAAATTATTTTATAGTATCGATTCTAATGACTTAATGGTTAAATCCGTTTTTAATAAATTATGATTTCGTGAAAATATATATAATATTA
>JANEHU010002187.1:0-23813 GCA_027563435.1 Nasonovia ribisnigri
TTATTATTTGTTAACTATTCATGATACATATGTATTTATTTAATATTGACTAGTAAATTACAAAATAAATATTTTTTTTTTTTAAACAATATGGTGTATCTTAATTACTATAGTAAATGATTATATTAAACAGATAACATTTATTCATTTTAAAACAAATTAAATCAACAATTTCTGTCTTAATTTCTATGTATTTAGAAAAATAATTCATAAATATACAGATACAAATGTATAATTTATGTACTTGGATACAGGATTTAGAGCAAAGACTAAAGTAGATAAAGTTCTATTCACACATTCCTTTTTTTTTTAGTTATACATTTTTACAACGCCCCTATCATTTAAGGTTTTCATTATAAATAAATAAATAATTACAAATCAATCTGTGTATACTAAAAAATTAAATAGAATGGGTAAGTTATTTTGATTACACAAATAAAGTGACATAACAAATAAACTACATCAGACTGATATTACAATGTTTTGTGCATCGATGAAGAGAGTACAGTATTGTCAATAATCTGATGCAGGGCTATAGGCCCAGAGCCCATTGTTAATAGGGCCTACCCGAAATTCCATTTGTAAATATTTTTTGTAAAATGTATAATTTGCATTTTATATTAAAACTATCTTGTGTGTGAATAGACCAAATAATGGACATTAATTCAATACTAAATTATTAAAGGCAATAAACACATTAGTTAGGTTAATAATTTTACTAGAGTATGAACAAATTTCCGTAGTGCAAATTTTTGCAGGATTTGGGTAAGGTCATAACTAATAAAAAATATTAACACTTGACATGTCCACTGCCCTAGATAAATTAATAAAAATTAAATGAACATTGAACATACTTTAAATTATCTACTCTAGATTACAACATATTTTTAGGGCTATGGATGTTTTAAAAAATGATTCATTTTTACACTTATTTATGAAATTATGTGAATTTTTAATTAATCTTTTAAGATTGCATAATAATGACACATATCACATATCATAATAAAAAAAAATTTTCAAATTGCCAATTTAGGTTAGTAAAAACTCCATAGCCCTAATTATGGAAAATAGTAAATCAATAACTTAACTTAACCTAATTATTTAAACATAAAATTAATTATTAATGTAACCATCAACAAATTTTACAAATGTAGAAGTAGTTGGTCTTGATGCTGCGCTGTTTTTTTTTTATCTGAATGCAACTAAAAAAAAACATTAAATTATTTATAGAAATGATTTATTCAATATAAAAAAAATAATATTTATTCATACTCATTAAGTTATCAAGTGAGATGTACTATGCTGTGACTAACCAAAATAACAAATTGTATTTGTTCATCCAATCTTGTTATATGTAGATATTTGAATGAAAAGTTAGTACTACTAATTGCAATTGAAATTTGAAAGAAAACAAAATTAACTTTCTAAAAAATAAGCAAAAATTATGAATAAATTATGAGCATAAAATTATATAAAAAAAATTCATACTCACATAATAAATTGTTTAGTTTGTTTAAAGATTAAAATATAATTTATAAAGAAATATAGATATTTTATTCTTTTATTCCATATTAATTTATAGTCATCAGATATCAGTAGCAAGCAATGTAAATTTTCATTAATTGCTAGTCAAATTGAGCTGTCTAGTCATATAGTTCACTGTATTTTTTAATTAATTATATAAACTCTACTAATTGCCACTGAAATAAAATTAAAATATTTTAACCATGGTTATTATTTATTAAAAAAAAATTCATACCTACAAAATAGATTGTTTAGTTTGTTGAAAGATTATAATATGTATAATATAGAAATGTGTATATTTTATTCCTTTATTCCATATTAATTTATAGTCATCAGATAGACACCAGTAGAAAGCAATAGGAATTTGCATCAATTTCTGGCCAAATTGAGTTGTCTAGTAATATAGTTCACTGTTATTTCTGATTAATTACACCAATTCTACGAATTGCCACTGTAATAAAATTAAAATATTTGAACAATGGTTATTATTTGTCAATAATATGTATAAATCATTTAATAAAAAAAATAAAATTTTAATATATAAATTTTAGATTGAACTTACCAATAAATTATACAAATAAAGTTGTCGGCAAAGTATGAAATCTGATTCCCATATACTCAATAATATTGCTGATTTGATAGAAGTATATTTTTAATTAAATTCAAATTTGTTAACCAAAATACAACATTAAAACACTATAAAAAAATATAGTAGGTATGCATTGGAATAATTGGCTTGAACTTTAAATTTATATTTTAAATAATACACATAATTTAGTATTTACTTAAAACGTATTATTTGGTTAAACATTCAAAGAATAGTAATTAATTAATAATTAATATTCCATATTTGATATTTTGATAATGGGAAACTAACATTAACAATTAACCACATGTTTTCAGAAACAGTTTACCGGCATTTATTATCGTTTATCTACTAATACGTGATAAGACTGTATACAACACGATATATCTTTAATCGTGGTCACGGTTTAAGATAGACTATCTATATCTATCTTAAACCGTGATCGTGGTATACAAGGCATCAGTAACCAGTACTAACCGGTAACCCGTAACCAGGGTGCGATGCACTAACCGGACTGCGTCTCGTATTGTTGCTGACCTAGGTCCTATCTACATAAAACAATACTATCTAGTAACTATCTATTTTGTCTTGTTATTCAGTTTTCACTATTTCACTTATCACTTGACACTCGGATGTGTTCGGCTGGGAAGGGTGATAAGATATTAAGGTCCAATTCGGATGACCTTTGTACTTATTAGTTATTATCGATTATGAACGTTATGACTTTTGGGTATTGTTAAATTGAGATAAAATTTCGTATTGACTTCTGGTTTTTACTATTGGGTTGTTAAATTGCCCAGTAGCAGTAAATTGAACGAATATTTCAGCATTAATATGTCGTAAACGGCTTACTCAAATTAAATTCTGTAAACGTTAAAATTATTTTTTCAGTATGTTTATAGATTTTTGTGATCGAAAATAGGTATTGCCATTTGAAAATCGAAAGTTGATAGTGTTTTATCGAATAAGGGAGGTAGTTAAAATTTTCAAAATGCTAACACAGTGTAAAATAGTAAAACCTAGAAAGTTTAAAAAAAAAATTATTTTAAAATTCCTAATACTTCCCGAGATATTAACTGGTTCACGATAAAAAAATCACCCTGTATTGTTATAATTTTTTTTTATTATTATACATATATTTTGTAAAGTAAAGATAGGTAGGTTTTTTTTATTAATATGATGTATAAAATTGTATAATATACATTATTAAGTATATTAAATTTTTTATTATTAAATAAAACTGTTTTTTCTTTATATTATTCTTGCGTGCAGTATTGTTGCAATTCATATAAACACATTTGCTACCACAACCACGAGACATTTTAGTACATTATACTTGATCTTTTAACACAGTCAACACGAGAACAACAAACAACAGAATCAACGGTCGAGCACTCGAACTAGCGACAGTAATCGTAGCTACAAAGTACCAATAAATACACGAATGTCTCTTCGCAGGAAAAATTTTTTGTCGGATCCATATCCGTGACGTCACTGTTATCTATGCACGTCTCTGTGATACCATTCTGTATTATCCGTGATACAATAATATTGATACCAATATTGTATGTAGAAATTATACAACTGTTTTAGATTATTGTTATAGCCGTAGCTTATATTTAAAATATAAATGATTATAAGAAATGCTTATTGAATTTGAAAATATAAACTTCCTAGTTATATTTTAAATAAGTAATAAATAAATAATAATAATCACTATTCACTATAATACATAAACCTAGTAGTCATTTTGGTTACAATTATAATAATATAAAAAAAAATAGTAAACAATTATTATATAATGTAATATCAAAAAATTGAATTGTCAATCATAAATCACTTAAGGACGGACATACCTAGTGGTCAAATAATAAATTTTAGTTTCAATAAAATTATAATATACAACTCTGACATAATATAAAAAAAAATAGTAAAAAATTATTATATAATGTCATATCAAAAAATTTAATTGTCAATCATAAATCACTTAGTTAAAAAATTAAAATGTAAATAATTTATATATAATGATAATTTATAAATAGGAGTGGTCAAACATTTGTGTATTACTTATAAATAATGTTTCATTGGAAGAATTAGGAACTGGAGAAGAAGAAATTGGAACTTACATTTAAATCTTCAATAATATTAAAACTTATACCTTCAGGCAAATCACAGACAAATTCACCAAAAATAAATCTCCTATAACAAGTAAATAATATTAATACAGAAAAAAAATATTACATGAACGATATTTACCAGTGGTAATTGACAACTCAACTCTGTTATGAAAAATTATGTATTTAACTTACATTTAAATCTTCAATAATATTAAAACTAATACCTTCAGCCAAATCACAGACAAATTTATTAAAAATAAATTTCCTATGCAAATAAATAAAACACTAAAACACAAGAGGTTAGTAAAATAACTAGTAATTGATCATTGTTAACAATTATAAAATTACTTACTGTATTGTCTCTAAACACTTACCTTCTATAGTATTAAAATTTAACAAAGTTGACTTATCATTAATATTATGTGATTTCAAATGTTCAATTAATCCAGTTATTGTAAAAAATGACTTAGTACAATTTGAAAATGAACATAACATGTTTAATCGTTGATCATTTAAATGAGTTCTGACATGTTTAATTAAATTTGCCTTTAAAGCAAATGATTCTTCACAATTATTACAAAAATATATGTTCTTTTTAACAGGTTTTTTTTTAGGTATATTTATATGTTTAATCCTATGGTGCTTATTTAAACCGGATATAGAATTATAATTTGAATCGCAAACTTCACAATTAAATATTTTAATAATTAATTAATAAAAATATATTTAAATTATTAAAAAGACGACGAATCCTTATCTTATTATATTCAATATTAGTATCAATATTATTGTATCGCTGATAATACAGAATGGTATCACAGAGACGTGCATAGATAACAGTGACGTCACGGATATGGATCCGACCATGATATAATAAACTAGGTATGATTTCAACAGTCGTATTTATGTTTTTTTTGCGCAAATATGGCGCTGGTCTTTCGCCAATTTTCATTGGTTTAAATATTATCATAGTATCAAGCTTTTTTTGGCGGGATTCTGGGGTTTGGACGTTAATCATGATAAAACTATTATCATATTAAAAATATTAAATTTTTGATATTTTGATTTAATAAATATAAAATAAGTACTTCTGCTGTTTAATATTTACCAGTCTAAATCATTATTTATAATGCCGGTTTGTATTTTCGAAGGCTGCATGAGCGGCAGCAAAAAAAAAAATATAGTTAAGGACAAAAATGTACACTTACATAGGTTCCCTAAAAATATAGACTTGAGAAATAAGTGGATAAGTCAAATATCACAGGGTACATGTACATCTATAAAAAATGTAGATTTTGAAAAAGGTTTGTATAATAGGGGATCAGGTAAGTATAAAATACTAAAATGTAGTGTTGATTATACAAATATACTATAATTACTTAAGAACGTGCATTTAATACTTTGTGGCGTATTTATTCCTTATAAGCGACTTACAGTTTACTTGGTACTAAATTATATACAATTTATAAGATTAACATGTGATATTGTAAAATCAACAAAACTTTTATCTGTGAAAAAAACATTTAATTTAAAACATTCTTTAGCTGTTGTGTGTTCATTGCATTTTGGACCGCAACATAGAGTGGAAAAACTCCCTATATTTGATGGTATTGCCTCTCCTAAATGTGCAAGGAGATTAAAATATGATGCTATTCCTTTAAAGTATTTGGTATACTATTATTTATCAAATTATTGGTAGATATTTAACCGACTAAATGCCCAGATACATTAATTAGTACTCCAAGTGGAACTTTTAAAGTAACTCCATTATTAGATGATAACTTAAGGTGTGTATTCCTTAATATTGTTATGTCAAATTTAGATGATACATCAATCATTTTAATTTCCAGCAAATCAAATGTATCATCATTAAATAAAATAACCCCTTTGGAAGTAAATTGTAAAAAAAATCTATTTGACATCAACTTCTTTGTTTTCTTTTCTATATAATTAAATATTGTTCTGTTATTAAATATAGGTACACAACTACATAAGTAATTATTCGTAAGTATTAGCACTTAAATCTTTGATTATTAATTTATATTATAGCTATAGATTCCACAACGAATTTTAATATTTGAAAGTAAGTAAAATGTAAGTAGTAAAGTAAGTACTAAAGTAAACGTCGGTTACGATTTTACGAAAATTAAATATATCAGTGAATTGTGAATCAGTTATCACTTATCACAATAATCTATACAACCAATGAGAAATGGCGAAAGTCCAGCGCCATGTTTCCGTTTGCAATAATATAAGTTGGTAGAAGAGGGGGGTATGCCGTATGCGTATCATATAATCTGTGATCATACCTAGTTTATTATATCATGGATCCGACAAAAAAATTTTCCTGCGAAGAAACATTCGTATAAATACTGATAGTACAGTGTGTGATAAGATTCAAAGATTGTGACCACTAGCGCATTCTAATATCAGGCTCCCATACTATTATTTCTGGGCTCCCAATTGATCGATTTATTGCTTCTAATTTTTATCATTGCGTGGGCTATCTATGTATATTTAATCAATGCGTCTACTACAGAAAAATTCTACCCGTCGATAACAATAACAATAATATTATAATGTTTTTTCAATACCAATGTTAAGTAACCGCACCGAGTTACTATTCTCATCGCCCTCGAAATTAGAGATGGGTCGTTCGCGAACGAACTAGTTCAATTGAACTATTCACCCAAGTGAACGATTGGACCTAGTTCACTAAAAGGTGAACGACATCGTTCACCACTGAAATCGTTCACCCAATGAACGTAAAACGACAAAACGACGAACGAAATCGTTCATTCGTTCATTCGAGAAAAACTTTTTACCGAAACGACAAAATGGTAAATATAATATAATTTTCGCTCGTTCAATCGTTCATTTCATCAAACCCCATGAGGCATGAAGTATGAACTAAGATAACATTATCTAATATCTATTATATATAATATTATCTCGAACCGTCACTTGTTAGTTGTTCAAAATTAAAATGTTACCTATTGGCTTTTACCAAACTATAAAGCATATAGTTATTATTTATTAATATTATATATTATAATATTTTATATATTAAATACCGGTACTACATTTATTAGTAGGAGATATAATTTAATAATCTATTTTCTAATCAAATTCTGTCTATTTAAAAGGTCACAATCCATTATTCTAGGTCAGTACTCAGTATTTTACTTCAGAACTTTAACACATTACCTTAACCATTTTCAATATAAGGTACCTATTACAACAGGTATTTATATTTTGTAATTTGTAACTTAGTAGTAGTTTTCTATAATAATAAATAGGATTCTTGTAAGTATAAAACAAACAATTATAAATTAAAAAATATTTTATAATTAAAACAAAAAATAGATAAAACTGTGTAATAAAAACATTAAAAATGGGTAAAACTTTATGGGGTTTAACATAGGTAAAAATTAGGTAATACTTCATAGATAATACAATTAAATAAAAGTAATTAAAATATAACAAAATATTAATATTAACATATATAAATAAAACAAATAGTAATAAGCTTGACTTGAGTATAGTAGGTAAAAATTAGGTAATACTTCATAGATAATACAATTAAATAAAAATAATAAAAATATAACAAAAAATATTAATATTAACATATATAAATAAAACAAATAGTAATAAGCTTGACTTGAGTATAGTTATTAGTAAATAGTTAAGTGCAATTAAAATATTAAAAAAAATGTATACATTCTTTTACAGATTTTGGTTTAAAAATAATACCTTGGAAGATTTTGAGGCTAGCATTCGATTTCTCCTCTCTGTTATCACTAAACCTGCTTTGCTAAAAAGCCTTTCGCATGGCACAGAGGTAGCAAGTATGCACAACCGTTTTTTTACTATTATAAATAAACGTGGATATAATAATTTGTGAGCTGTCCACCATTTTAACGGATCTTCATGTCGATTTATGAGTGGTTCATTCATATATTTGTCCAACTCAATGATGCCTGCTGCTGTTGGATTGACTCTTACATTATTTTGTGAGTATTTATCATCAAACATTTTCCAAACCAATGATGTGGAGGTGGAAGGAACAGAATTATTATTTGTACCTAAAACTGTCGTGGGGTTTTCTGTTTCAGTTATTGTCACTTGACAGACTTTTGCTTTGAGCTGATCCATGGCAATTTCTAATTTTCGGGCATGGTATCCATCAAAAGCCAACTTCTTAAATCTCGGATCCAGAAGAGCTGCTTGTGTTACTATTTCATTGTCTTCATAGCCTCTGAATCTAGAATTTAATTTTTCTAAAAGAGTAGTGACCATTTTTTTTGTCATATCAGGTAAGCCCGTGTTCTTCTCAAATGACTCCATAGTTCCAACCATTACTCTTATAAAAATTAAAACTTTGGACATACTAACATACTTTTCACTGCTAATTTCTGTTGTTATTTCAGAAAATATTTTAAGTACCTCTGAGGCATTTTCAACAATCATCCACTCCGATACAGTGAGTGGTTCAACATCACACTGGAGTAGAGCCATTGTTGAAATAACAGCATCTTTTATTTGGATAATACGCTGAAACATATCTTGTGTACTGTTCCACCGTGTGACAACATCTTGCTTCAACTTTAATGGAGTCAAGCCCATTTGTTTTTGTGTTGACTGAAGTTTTGATAAAGCATGTGAACTTCTTTTAAAATATTCCACGATTGACTTCACTTTTTTCTGGACTTCACTTATTTCTTTCAACCCACTTTGTACAACTAAATTAATGCAATGAGCAAAACAGGGTACATGCCGAAAATTACATTTTTTTATAGCTCCTACAATATTGGGTGCATTATCGCTCACAACTGCTGTAATTTTATATTGGATGTTCCACTCCTCAACAGTATTCTTCAAATATTCAATCAAGTTCTTAATAGTATGCTTGTCATCGAACAACTCACATCCTAAACAAACGGACTGAAGCAAAGCATCTTCATTAATAAAATGTGCAGTTATGCCCATGAAGCTTTCATTTTTGACTGACGTCCAACCATCCGTTGTCAAGCACACAGCAAAACTGTCTGTCATTAAAGTTTTAACGTGCTCATATGTCTGGTGGTAGAGGTTAGGTATCAAGGTGTTGGAGATGGTTTTTCTGGATGGTAATGAATAACCACCGTTCAACATTTTTAACAAAGTTTTGAACTCTTCGTCTTCCACAATGTCAAATGGATAGTATCTAAAAGTAAACATAATTTTATTGATTTTTACAACTAAACTAAATAAATATATATTATATACTTACCCTTTAACAATCATTTTTGTTAGTTGATGGTCAATACGTTTTTGGTTGTTAACATTCAATGGTCTTGTTTGGTTAAAGTACGTCGATATTGAGGACTGTCCTTCTCGAGGACGGCGATATAAACCTTGTGGTCTGGAAGGAGTACTAGCTGCGGCACCATTATTGGATGTACTAGGTTGAATATTTGATGATGCAGTACTAGCTGCTGCACCATTATTGGATGTACTAGGTTGACTAATTGATGGTTCAGCTGGCTCTTCAATATTTTCTATATACAAATAAAAATAAATTATTATAAATTATTAAAATCTTATATCTTAATACTGACCAACTATGAGATTTCTCTGATTTCTGTTTAATGGAATAGTAGAATGCACAGTTTTCAAGTGTCGCCATAAATTATTCATTGATCCTCCAGATGTACTTAAGATGGAACTACAGTAATCACATTTTGCCTTTTGGTATTCATTCTGAGTGAAATGATTCCACACTTCACTACTCTTAACGCGATGTGGCGCCATACTGCTTTGGTAAGTTCAGAAACTTGATTATAATTAGGTTCAAATAAGATTTTGATATATAAAGCTTTTTATTTCATATGGGGGTAAGAAATTTTTATTGAATAAGTTTGTTAACTTTTAATGGTTAAATGTTTTAAGTTAGGAGGTAAGCACTTCTATTTTATTTTGAGAGTAATTAACACTAAATGAAGATTGATATAGTTTACGTTTAAAAACGTTTATGTTTGTGCAAATGCGCCCATTCATTAAGAGGATTCGATACCGTGATTTTTGTTTTTGTCCAACACACGCGCGACGTAGTATTTTAGACGTGTTTTTTGCAAAACATTCCAATTGATCTATTGAAGCTATAAGATTTCTGAAAACAGATTTGAATCTGTCGTCAAGTCTACATGAAATCGATTTTCCCACAGTCCCACTTTTCCCAAGTCGATTTCAAGTAGAGTCGACGACAAATTTAAATCTGTTTTCAGAATTCCTATCGCTACATTAGATCAATTGGTGTTTGGCAAAAAATACGTCTAAAACAGTAAAATACTATGTCGCGTGTGTGTTAGACAAAAACAGAAAATCATGGTATCGAATCCCCTTAAGTATTAAATGTTTCAGTGTGTATACTTTTATAATTAGTTTATATTAAATTAACTTACCAATTTGCAGCGTCTTCTTTGGTGACTTCGATGAATTAAAATTTAAAATATTAAATAATAAACAATAATTGTATCTCAATCCGTAAAACAACAAATATTAAATATTTTACAATTAACACAAAATCAATAAACATAACACATTTATTAATAAAATAAAGGAGTACAAATAAATAACAATAATATGTTTTTCACTGCACGAAGCCGATAAACATACTGAATTAGGTACTGAACACTGAACAGTGAATGAGTGAAACAATTTTTTTATTTCAATACTAATTAATTATTAAATGTCTTACCCCACTTAATAAAATGTAATAATATTGATTAAGAATATAGAATAAAACACCCTATGGACCTTTACCCTAATCTTGGTTTTTAACCAATAGAGCCGAAATAGGTATTGTAAGGGACTAGCCACAGTCCACAGGTGTCAGGTACCATTGTTATTTGTTATTAACAATGGATTTATGGATTTATAGATAGTGTCTACTTAGAATTTCGTAGAAAACCACAGATATCTGAGATATCGAACAATATAGTGGACCTCAGACAGTTGGTACGTTTTTTTATAATATTATAATAAATAAACTGAATAACCAGGTTCGCCCGCGTGCAGTTTTTTATACTAACTATTTAAATAATTATAGCAAATTCAATGACCAAGAAAATATAATTTTCGATCAATTTTTCCATTTCTACCCCTTTTAACCCATGTTGTGGTTGAATTTTCGAAAAATCCTTTCTTAGTGGGTGTCTACATCACAAAACGAAACTTATATATTATCTGAAATACAGTAAATCTTGCTTAAGGCGCTGTTTCCCAACGGTCCTTTTTTTCAATTCCCACATACGACGCTTTCCCGCTCTAGAGTCTAGAGAGCTGGTTCCTTGAAGAGCGTCTTAAGCTAGTTTTAATGTATATTGTATATTTACTGTTTATTATGTATATTGTATATTTACTGTTTATTATGTATATTGTATATTTGTATAATATAGGTCCCTAAAATAATATGCCCCCGGGGCAAAAATTATCTTAACCCGAGCTTGGTTAAAGCTTGTATGCATGGTATAGAGACTATAACAATTAAATTCAAATATTTTTGAATATATTTTGATACTACTAAAGACCTTAAAAAAATATATATAAATAAATAAAAAGTACAGAGAGTACTATTTGTCAAATGTGGGCATTAACTTGTTAAAAAGTTAAAGTTAAGTTAAAAAGTTAATTTTTTACACAGTGTTAAATATCTTGGTAAATGTTTGTGTATAACAAAGTACTGAATCACGGACGTTTCGCACTTTCGCCCCCGCCATTTCGTCCCCTAATAAAAATAAGCTCACGGACGTTTCGTCCCCATCTATTATTAAGGTAGGACATTAATTGGTCGCCGGGAGTTCATATTATCGACGTTGTCGTCTTCGTCCCGGGGGCAAAATGTCCTGTCACAATAATAGACGGGGACGAAACGTCCGTGGACTCGCTTTTTTGAAGGGGACGAAACGTCCTTTTACCTAAAATACTATGGTGGCTTATGACTTAAAAATATTCTACCTTCAAAAAAATTAACTTTTTTTTAACTGAGATAAGTTAATTTTATTTTCTATCTTAACTTTTAACTTAACTGAAGGCAATTTAATTGAATTAACTTAACTTTCAACAGTTAATTATTTTCATTAACATGCCCACCATTGCTATTCGTATGGGACATGGGTTATGTACGTATTCTTTCAATGAACTAGTTCAATTAAGCAAGTGAACGACGAACGATGAACTATACGTATTCGTTCAATTGCATGATGAACGATGAACTATACGTAGGACAGGTATATAATACGTATCGTTCAGTTCGTCCGTACAGTATATGTTTAGACGTATCGTTCAATGAACTAGTTCGGTGAACTAGTTCAATTAAGTGAACGATGAACGAATGAACTAGTTCACCTAAGTGAACGATAAATCCCATCTCTACTCGAAATAATATTATACCGAACGCTGCCGCGGCGGCCGTCGGAGCATACGAAATGTTCCGCCTTGGTCGGGGTAGAGGGGATGTCGACGATGCACGCCTGTTCTGCTACATAATTATTATTATAGTCCCGCCGCCACCGACGACCGTAAATAACAACACGTGCGCGCGCGCGCGCTCGCGGGGGCCGCACCGGTGGCGCCGCAAGAGCGCGACGTTGTAACGCGGTGTAGTAATAGTTGCACATCAAATTGCGCACCGCCGCCCGCCAATCTATTCTGTGGACCAACTACGTTGTCGCTTGACTTCTCCGAGTAACTCCCCCGGCCGGCGCGTAACCGACGTTGATTGTCCAAGCGGCGTGCGGAGCGCCGGCGCGCACGTGCGTATTCGCGTCGCATATTATTGCCGTGCGCCAGACGTCACCACCACTGACAACACTCATCAGTCATCAGTGCAGTGCACACGTCTTGACACCTGTACAACCACATGGACGCAACAATACCAGCCACCGCCAATGGGTTACTTCGACTGCTCCGAAATACTGTCTCGACCACAACTACACTTTTTTGGGTCCGAGTTTGAATAAAATTAATCCCCTCCCCCATCTTAACGATAGAAACATTATTATTATATATATCTATTGTTTGTTTTGATGAACTGTAACTAAAATGTTTTAAAACAAACTAGATACAACTGGCTAATTTATTGTAAAATTAATTTTTCTAAGTTTTTACTCATACGAAATAATTTAACATAATTCAAACACATATGTCTATACAAATAAATAAATGTAAAAATATCTTGTAGCCTTTTTTATTAATTTAAAATACAAATAATATTAACAAATTAACAAATTAAAATTAACTATAGATTTTGGAAAACCGCAAGAGCACGACGTTGTAACGCAGTGTAGTTATAGTTACACATCAAAGTGCGGACCACCGCTCGTCAATGCGCGCGCAACTGGAAATCTGATATCCGAGATCACAGCACAGAACGCGCCGTGGTCGATCGACCAACTACGTTGTAACTTGACGTCGCCTAGATTTTGGAAAATAAATAGAACAGTTATAGGCTAATATAGTAATATATACCTGTACTGAGTATAGTATACTCATTGCAAAAATTAATTTTTCCGTCTTTTTTGTTGGGAAAATTGTCTATTATAGTTTCCATGTTAATATGTAGCAATTGTTTGTTGTCTTTCAATATTAAGTAAAGCTATAAGTACTTGAAAGTCATCTTGTCCGATTGATTAACATTGGGAAATTATCACCCAGCTGAACAATATATCACAACAATATATATCATCAACAATATATATATATGTTATGGCCAAGTTATTGCAAGCAGAACGTTTTGGGATAAAACCAAATTGATTATTTACGAGGAATGAAGAGCAAAAATTGTTCAGTTTTGATGAAATTAAATGGGAAAATAATTTTGGGATTGACGAGATTGATTGAGATTGGGCGATAATTTGAAATCAGTGAAGGATTACCTTTTTTTAAAATAGGTGAAATAAATGACGTTTTCCAAAGAGATGGATATATACTTTTACTAAGAGACAATTTAAATAAATTGGTCGGAACTGGTGTTAGGATAAATCTACAGTAATAAAGAAAACTAGTAGGTATACCATCTGGGCCAGTAGTTGAACTTAATTTTAAGTTTGAAATCGCATTAAAAACATCAAGTTCGGTAAGAGTAATACTCTTACTCTATAATTTAAATTCTACTATAAATTTAAATAGTATTACTCTTACCGAACTTGATGTTTTTAATGCAATTTCCAACTTAAAATTAAGTTCAACTGCTTTTGTATAATACTATGCACATACAATGCTGAATGTAATACCTACAAGCCCACAAATATTATATCATAAGACCTGCTTAACACCAAACTGATATTATTCGTATCAACACAACACGAAAGTGTTAACACATAACAATAATCACTGTGTATACAAACAATAACGAATACATACGAGATCGTAATATCATGCGTAATCCGGCACGGTGTGTTATGCACAACGGCAGAACTGGCTATTAAGAGGACGCCACACGGGCAAACGAAATCGAGCAACGACCAAGGTCAATCCCAAAATTATTTTCCCATTTAATTTCATCAAAACTGAACAATTTTTGCTCTTCATTCCTCGTAAATAATCAATTTGGTTTTATCCCAAAACGTTCTGCTTGCAATAACTTGGCCATAACAAAAAACATAATACTTCACTCTTTTGAATCTAACGCACAAACTGATATAGTCTACACTGATTTTTCCAAAGCCTTTGATCAAGTTAATCATTTAATTCTTACTAAAAAACTACAATCATTTGGTTTTCAACTTGATTATCGTTAAAATTATAACTCATCTTAGGCAGTATATGATTTCCTTACTACCCACTTATTGTGATATGCATTGACAAAGACCTTGTGGTCATTTCAATGTACAGATACAGAAAAAAAAATATAAGGTAGTAATATTTAAATATAACTTGGCTCACCCTTTATAATTTGTTGATTTTTCAAAGAAACAGATCTTTGGTATACCCGTTGTCTTTTAACCCACTTCAAATGATCACCGGTCATCTTTGATTGTGCAGCTGGTGCCTATTATAAAATAATTACATTAAATCATTGCTATTCTGTGGATATTAATTATTAGTTATATAGTTATAACTCATTAATTATTATAATATAGGTGAATTATAAATTAGGGGCGAGATTTCAAAACGTACCATTAACAAAATGCTATTCAGAATAGGTATTTCTGGGGAAAGTATTTTAAAAGTATTCTGAATACTACCCAAGACTTGGTTACTTACAGGTGAAATATTGCCTTCTTCTTCCTGGGTTAACATTTGTAATACTTGGATCAAAAATTCTATTTATTTTCGTAGTATTCCTCTCCGCATTGGCCGTTAAATGTAATTGACAATTATTTTAAGTTTTGCCGATGAAAAAAATTTATATATTCGACTAAATCTTCAGAATTTACTTCAGAAAATGGCACATTTTTGTGGTGGCTGGCCATTTCTTTGATGACAAGTCCTGTACATTTACGAAGAGAAATTATTGTAGTATTATTTAATTAAAGTATAACTTTTCATTATAACATACCTATTATAAAAATAATAACTGATTGTTTCATAGCAACAAGTAAAAAAAAAAATCTAATAAAAAAAAATCTATTTAATAAAAAAGTGGTATGATAAATAATAATAAGTAAAAAAGGGGGTCAAGTGGATTTCGTTCTGCAGTACAGTAGGTTACAAGTAGATCACTGTATAATGGACGGTATTAAATTTGAATTCAATGCGATATAATATCATTGTATACGAAAAACGATTCTGAGCGAAGACGGCACTGAAAAAAATATTACTTTACAAATTACAAAATTATTTTGTAAGATGACAAAGTGTATGCCTAAACAAAAAATCGTTGGTTCTATCAGAAGTATTGATTAACTTAACTAAGTAATTTGTTATAGAAACAATTTCGTTTTTGTTCATTATTGTTTTGTTACACATAACTAAAGTTGTGTTGTTATTACATTTCATTATTCTCATACAACAGAATTTAATTTTTAACAAAATGGTTGGTATCCTTTACACTAAACATTGAAGATTGACACAGGCGCTTTAGTTAATAATACAAAACTATTTGTAACAAAACCAATTGTTTAGTTAATTTATTACAAAAAATATAGTATGAGGTACTTATGTAAAATGTAATAATTACAAAATTGATTGGTAAGCGGAAACAGTTCATGTGGTGTAGATAACATATTTTCAGTTTAAACAACCCAAAAGCATTAACCACAACAATATTGATAACGTATTGTCAACGACTGTTTGGTGAAAATCACGGTTTAAGATAGAATGGTTAAGCAACGAGCTATACAAGCCCACTGTACATTACGGCGGAAAAGTTTCTTATCAAATATATGTTTTTACTCACTGGATACTAGCGCTTACGGTGGCAACATGGCCTATCACTAAATCTTGGCGCCAAAAGCAATAATTCCAAACGGCATTTTACTATTTACTATTTAGCCATAGTACCACAGAATACTAGAATAGAAAATAAATAGAATTCTATTCTGCGAGACTGTGAACATACTACAGAATATTATAGCAATGGCCAAACACATAAAAATAGATAAAGGATATGTTAATTCGCGCCAATTCCATCAACCATGATATTATAACAGTTTTGGTTATTGTGAATAATAATAAAATTGTCATACTTCTTTTTACATTAATTAAAAAATGCCAAGTTATTGTTGTATACACGAGCCTCACGAGGCTTCGAAATCTCTTTTTGGAAAAATGCAGAGATTAAAATATTATGGGAAGAAGCATTAGGGATGCAACTTAAAAAAAGTCACAGGGTCTGTGCAAAACATTTTTATGAAAGTGATATTGTTAGTTCTTGGGACTCAGGTCAAGGATCTAGTAAATATACTGTAAATATATTTTTTTATAAATAATGTTAATTTTTTGTATAATTAATCTTTTTTACATTTTGTTAGGTGTGTTTAAAGAGATTGCAACTTAAAAAGGGTGCGATCCCAATAATATCATACCTATAGATTATAAAATAATTAAAAATGAAATTTTTATTATTACATTATTTTATAGATATATAAATAAAAGATTAATAAGAACTACAAAATGTGAAACATGCCTTATGAGTTTACAAACTATTTATGGAACATCATCAAATCCAGCTGCTGATTTGGTGCAAATTTGAAAACACGGGGATTTTTGACCCATCCAAATCACTATTTATTCAAACTTTTGGAGTCATTAGAATTATGCTTTATGAAACATGCTGAATCTCAAAGTCCTTTTGATGATACACATGAAGAGTTTTTCCAGAGAGAGAACATAACCATAACTTTCCATGTAATCTACATAAGACGGAAATCATAACACACATTTTTATTATGTATATAACAATGAGGATGAGACAGTACAGTTATACAAAAAATCAGGAAGTAAAAAAATTAAACAAAACCAAGAAAAAAATTTCTAAATTAGTATCAACTTAGGAAATATAAACTTTTGTTTTATAGTGTATTATATATTTATAATTTATATACAGTAGGTAAGGTATTAACAATTATAAATTATAAAATTATGTTATTATACAAACTTGATTTATACTTCGATTTACTTATTATTCGTGCTATTGTTTCGCTTTGGTAATCTCTTTTGGTTTAAAATAGAATAATTTAAATTAATAAAAGTATATTTATATAAAAATATGAAGAAGGTACTATAATAATAATTAATAATTTAAATATAACATTATTATTATTTAACTATAAATAAATAATATCAAGATTATCTTGGTAATTTAATAGATTGCGCCACAAGGCAGTGAGTTTTTCATATTTTTGATAAGAACCTCTGCCGCCGAAATATCAGACCTCGTCGCTTAACCATTCTATCTTAAATCGTGGTGAAAACTAAAAATAGCGGGATTTCAGGCATCATTGTGATTGCTTCAGTCGTAGTTTCCGGCATATTAATTTTGCGATTTGCGACTTTGCGTCTTACGAGTTTGTGTCTTAATGTCTTATACTCTTATTTATTAAATTGTATAAACTATCATTTTGTGTATACCTTATTTTAAAATGTCAGACGTAGCTGACTTATTGACTGCGTGGGATTTGAAAGAATACATCGAATTGTTCAAAGGTAAGCTTAATAACAATATTACGAATGAATTTTAAACTAAATCAACACATAATTAATTACATAACGTCTTTCACTACAATGAATATCACGTTTTAATTTTAGTTGGCAGGCACTTAATGGGGAATTATCGATTCCGCCGAAACTACCTGCTTAGGAAAAAGGTTTATATTGATTCCGCCGGCTATTAATTCCGCCGGCTACTATCTATAAAATCTACATATTGATTCCGCCGGCTATTAATTCCGCCGGCTACTGTTTATAAAATCTACATATTGATTCCGCCGGCCATTAATTCCGCCGGCTACTGATAGGTTAGGTTACTGATACGTTTTGAAGGTATAAAATAAAAATGTATAAATGTAAATAATTTTGATAATATTTGGTCACATGTCTAAATTGAATAAAATTATGATAATAGTATATAAGTATAAAATAAAAATGTATAAATGTAAATAATTTTGATAATATTTGGTCACATGTCTAAATTGAATAAAATTATGATAATAGTATATAAGTATAAAATAAAAATGTATAAATGTAAATCATTTTTTTCAAATTAACATTATGTTTATGATATTGTAAAATGTATAATCTAAATTGTATAAAATTGTATAAAAAATTCTATGTAGGTATAAAAAAAAAATGTATAAATGTAAATAATTTTGATAATATTTGGTCACATGTCTTTGAGTAAAATGAATAAAATGATAAAAATATTATATAAGTATAAAATAAAAATATTGGTATAAATCAAACTACTTTTGATAATATTCGGACACATGTTTTAAATAAGTGAACCTAGAAATTTTATTATCGTTCAAATCATTTGATAAATTTTTAATACTTTGTTGTTTTTTTTTAAAAGCGCTATTCTTACTATTTTTTTCGGTGTTTATTCCGTTTATATGTATGTAAGTGTCAGTTTGTATTTTTTTATTTAAAACATGGGTGAATATGAAAATGTTGGGATGAGCTTTTGTGAATTGAGAATTTAATTTTGAGTGGAAAGACTCACAGCTATTTGTAGTACGTTCCGATGACAGTAGGTAAAAGTACCATCCACAAATATTTTGTCTACTGAACATAGTAGTTTCAAATTCGATTCAGTTGAAAAACATATAATTTTGTTTACTGCATCAACAACAAGAATAAAGTTTTCGTCCTGGACAGTTTTAATTTGACGCATGCTTATTGCGTTAATTACTTCTATAATATCTGTCGGGAGTTTCGGATACGATAACCTACGAGAACGGTATAAACATTGATAAACATTATTGATATCTGTACCTGTCAACGTTTGTGTTAGTTCTGGATTAGTTAAAATGCCTCTATTTATGACTTTTGAAGGCCTTTCCAATTCGTCTTCCGATTTTCGTTTGAGTCCATTAGAAAATGATTTTTTTATAATACTTGATTCAGTTTCTTGGTGATGGTTGACATTATGTGTACTTTCATCTTTCAAAATGTTCTTAACTGCATGATCTACATATATTTTCGCAGTACACTTTTTATGTATGCACTGCCATTTAAATGCATCTAAATATTTCACGTAATCTTTTTTATAATATTTACTATTGTTATACAAAATCAAATCTTTTTTTCGTTCACTTGATATAATAGTAAAGTTCATTGTAATTAAAAATGTAAAAAAATGTAATTAAGATCCTAATACAAATGTGCGAGTGTGTGATACTGTATACTCGTGGAGCAATTTCGATAACTAGATCAATACTGTCGAATGTCGATACTGATTAGCAACTATACGAGAAGTAACAAGGGAAGTCCATATTTTAACAAGCGGAACCAAGTCAACATAAATATACTATTATAGTCTTATACTTAATCTTAAAGATAAGATTTCAGTTAGAGTCATAGGTAGGTAATCAATATAATAGATACGTTATTATAGCAATACGTACGGTTTGAAATAAAATGTTTTCAACACGCATAATATTATAAGAAACCCGATGGTTGTAAAAACATTAATTTTGCACGATATCAAAAATAGATTTATAGATTTATAAAATTTATAAATTCACTTATTAACTGTTTCCAAATATTACCAAAAGTAGTTATACACTTTAATTTTGAACTATATAGGTACAATTGTAATATTTTTATACAATTTATACTATATACAATTAACAATATGATATATTCAAATGTACATATTAATTAAATACTAATATTTTAATTTATAGTTGTATAATAATATATTGTTTAAATTATACTAAATAGACTAAAAATTTTAAAATACATATACAAAGGGGGGATGAACAGTGTCCGGCGGAATCGATGTGTAAATATTGTAAACGGTAGCCGGCGGAATTAATAGCCGGCGGAATCGATATGCAGATATTATAAACGGTAGCCGGCGGAGTCAATAGCCGGCGGAATCGATATGCAGATATTATAAACGGTAGCCGGCGGAGTCAATAGCCGGCGGAATCGATGTAAAATCGGCGGAATCGATATACGCCCCTTAATTAAGCTATTGGGTACCTAATACCTATCAATGAAATTTGTTCTTTTTTATATTGGGTAGTGGGTACCTACCTTGGTACCTATCAGAATATCAAACCTAATATAAATCAATATAATTTTAAATATTTTAATTGTAAGCTTTCTTTTTTTGTGGGCCTTTTTTGCTAAACTACATGGTAGGCCTCTCTGAGCCAGTCCGACTCTGGATGTAGCTGTATATTAGCCTACTGTCCAACAATGTGTAATAACATATAACTTTAAATTGTTAATATAAAATCAAATCAAGTATTCTTCATAAATCATAAATTTATTATTTTTTATTTTTACATAGAAAATGCGATTGGTATTGAAACATTCCCATGCTTAACACCTGATATGATTAAAGAATTGATTCCCATGGTTGGGCATAGAGCTAGATTTATTTCGAACTTAGAACAGTGGAAAATAATAATTGAAGGAATACCAAACATGAATACAGACATGGTATATATAGTGTATATTGTAATATATTATTTAAACATTAGTATTATTAAAATACCATTTACATACTCATATAGTAATTTCATATAATTTATAGACATTACTTATTAATTTGTATTTTAGATTAATCAATCACTATCATCCTCTAGTAATGTTATTAATGATAATTCATTAACACCTAGTACATCATCTGCAGAAGTAAGCAACTTGGCTGTAATTCTCGTGTTTATATAATGTGTACCTACCTAAGAATAAAATATGTAAATAATAAAAAAAAAAATAGGATAAATTTAAGTGTGGGAAAAATATCTGACCAATTAAATAAAAATCAGTTAGAATATAAATGTATACTTATTTGTATCTTTATCTATATATAGATAAAGATATTCAAAATAATAATAAACATTATGTTTAGGTACTAAATTTTTTTCAAACTAAATACCTATATGTTTCCTTACTTAACTCGGTTTATCAGGTTATGTTTGTGTATCATTGATTTTATACACATTTATTTTTTTGGCAAATTTAATGGACATGTTTAATATTTTAATAATTTTAGTCATTTGAAAACGTTGAGTTCTATTTTGAAGAACTAAGAGATGTGGAGACCAGTAATGACAAAACAAACCATGCCCAGAAAATAGAGGCAACAGAAAAGACAACTGAAGTTCTACTACCACAAAAACCTGTAAGTCTAAGATATGAAATATTTTTAGCTATATCATAATTTGAAGATTATTGTATCATTTAAAATTCCAGATAAATATTTTTTATTGAAGCATTAATAATATGTTGTATACATTATTATTTTATTATGTATATTAAAAATATTGGTCTATACTCTCTAATATAGGTACTTGTTATTACAGTTACAGTTGTTATAATTTTTTTCTTTTTTTTTTTATAGGCACTTTTAGATTTGCTTAAAACTTCTAATGAAGGAAACTCTTTATTAGCTAGTTACCAAAAAAGTGGTGTATTAGACAGCATTGGACGCAGACGTCTTTGTAGTTTAATTATAAATAATGAATTAAGCGCTGATGTTAATGCCAGAATTAGTTCATTCAGATTACAAGAGCTTGCCTATCAAATAACTTTAGTCTTCAACAAAGAACGAACACCAACATATTTCATACCATACTTATCATATGGACCCGGGTTAAAAAGAGCTGCAAAGGGTAAGCTATTCGATTGTCTTAACAATCGTAAAAGAGAGTTTCGTAAATCTGGGATTATAAGATCATCAAGAAGAAATTCAACAACTTCATCTTCATCTGGGCGTGCTTCACCAGCTGTATTACTCCCAGAAACACTACAACATTCATTAGAGAATCAGGAAGAAGAAGCAACTGTTGAAGAAAGTTTGAACTGGCTGCGCAATTCAAGTGAGCCTTGGACACTTGTCGAACAACATTGGTTGTTAACTGCTCTCACTCGTTTAAAAGTACAATTGTCAAAGGATGGACAATCCATTGCATCCTATATGGCTGAATATCCGGCATTAAAAAGACCAACAGGATATTTTCTTGTGAGTATAAACGGTTTATTGTTTAGATTTTATCTACTTAGTAAATATAATTGCTATGTTAACAGATTTTAAAAGATTTTAATGTGCTGTATCCTAAGTATTCTGACAATTTGTATCAAAATCTGCCATTGTGTAAAAAAAGAATATTTGAATTAGCTGCAAAAAAATTAGAGAAAACCAAAGAAGTTGCAATTATTCAGACTTTGAAAGAGTACATACAATTGGGAGTGGAAGGTTGGTAGGATACTTTAAAGTTGGTCTTATGCATTATGTATAGAATATAATATATTTAATATTTTTGTTATTTACAGGTAATGAAGAATCTTCAAACATTGCTGCTTTTTTAAGTCTCCCTTTCCTAATTGCTTCGGCCATTTCTAGAGGAAAAAAATCAAATACTCAATGGAAAGCTTCAAAACTTGAAGTAAGAGACGGATTCATTACACATGTCAAAAGCAACGCTGAAGTACAGGAAACAATAACACGTAGAAGAGAAAAATTAATCGGTTTGGGTCATACTTTACAACCATTCATTATAATAGTTGGTCCTACTCTAAACAATATTTTAAACTATTTTGTCGTTGTTGATAATACATTTTATCAATTAAATTCCATAATTGATTCAGTAGACTGTTGCTTCAAAATAATAATAACTTTCAATGCAGAATATCCAGTTGAGTCTGAAGTGATTTGGCACTTTATTCAAAAAGGCTTATTTAAATTAGAAACTCCGTTTGACAAAAACTTTACAGCTGTTAATGCTTTTATTTCTGATATTGGAATGTAATAATTGTACTTATTATTTATTATTTAAAATGTATATTTCAATATAATTCACATCTTTATTTGTTAATAAGTTAATTTAACAATATTAAATAATCTTTTTACTTTATTATACAAAAATGCCTAAGTGTTTTTTATGCGAAAAAGATTTTGATAACATCAAAAGTCTTTTTAAACATTT
>JANEHU010002191.1:0-84786 GCA_027563435.1 Nasonovia ribisnigri
AATTAAACTTGAAGCAAGTTATTAGAATATTATGAAATTGTATATGATTAATATTACTATTGTAAAATTGACTCTTCTGTACGAAAATTATTATGTTATGCGTTAGATGAAGACGACAACTTATATAACGACGTCATCTTAGCAATAATACATTAATATTTAATGCATATTATGATGTGTTCAGTCATAAAAACCAACCAATTATTATAAAAATTTAAATGAATTAATTAAATTAATATATGAACGTTTCATTTTAATGAACTTTATATTGGTATGATGACGTATGATACTTATATAATGTATTTATACACATAAATAAAAGTTCATAATGTAATAAATTGGAAATATTTTTTTCCATGATTAAAAAATTATTATTATCATTCTTAAGTTCTATGAGATAGCATGTTGTAAGAATATAATACAAATAACATTATTCAAGGTTTTAGAGATATGGTGTGACGATTATAAAATTGGACGTCATCGAATTTGGTTAAAAACTTAAGCAATATAATGTGATATTATGAATTAATAATTATCACTCCAATTATAGTTACCTACTCTAAAGTTTAAACGTTGTCGTGTTTTTTATACCAAACGTGACTTTTTTCTAATCAAATGTTCGGATACTTGTTTTTTTACTTACGGTTTATGGTCTTGAATAAATATGTAAGTATTTTAAGCCTACCCTCAATGGCTGATATCCGCAGAATAGGATATTAATGATATTATCATAAGCTAGGTATTGAGAATAGAATTAATGAATTCAAAAATAACGATAAAATATTTTCTACATCATGTAATTTGGACTAAAAATGTCCGATAAGCCGCCGCACTATTCATATTATATTGTTTGTGTAGCTACCATTGGCAGATGGTGATATGAAAAAAAAAAAACTACCTAGTTATAAGCTCGTAACAAAATAATATAATCTCGCTGTATGATTTGGAACGCTGCGATGGCAGCCATTGGGTGTTGCTGTTATTATTATTATATAACGCGACGTGACGCTATGTACAAGTATAACCTCCCACAAGGCATGTGTGTGCGGATTTCCGTTATCTGTGCAAAACACACCACCGCTGAGTGCTTGGCGTGAATATTTTGCTGCAGCAACGACCCTTGTCTGATTTTCCAGTAGTTGAGTCGAAAAGTTCACGTCATATTCGTATGGTTAGATTCGCACAGTCACATTTTCGTTTGTCCGACGAAAGTAGGTACGATAAGTTTTGAACGTCCAACCGAAATTGTAACAATCTTTATGCAAATTTATTTATTTAGTGGTGTTTTTTCCTCCCGATCAACAATATCATAGTAATAATCTGCATATGATCATAATACTTAACACTATGCATGGTCATCAGTCTTCACTTATTTAACATTTAATCTATTAGCTCTAAATTTTCCTGGTATCTCTAAAAACAATTTAACATTTCCGTCAAAATTGGTCAAATGGTTTTTGATTATATAAGGAAGCTACAAACATACATTCGTTTTTATATATAAAAGATTATATAAAAGTCTGTTTTATTTCTGCTACAATAGCAACCCTATATGTAAACAAAAAATATTCAATTTTTATAAGCCATTATAGTTTAACCTGTGTGTCAAGGAATGTGTGCACTATTTGGTGCCAATTAGTTCAGTAGTTCCTAAGTCTATAATCCCCATGCAAACGAACATTAATTTGTAAAAATAGATTTAAATAATATCATGATTTAAAATATATTTTTTGAAACTTAATTATTAAAAAATGAAGTTAATTAAAAATATATAACATTAAATTCCAACAATTTATGTTATTATATTATAATAACGTGTTGATTTGATTTTGCATATTATTTCCTTCCTTATTTTGAATAATTATAGTTTCATTTCAATGAACATTTTTACTGTCAGAAATGTAAACATTTTATTACCTATATTATGTTATATTTGATGGGCAATGAATACGTTTCATGTTACATTTAAAGTCAGGACAAGGTTTAATAAAGTATCTCATTCATACAATACATTTCAAAACTCCAGGTATTGAAAAGTTGAGTATTTAAATATTAATTTGTTAGGTCTTTGTACAATATTAGGTATTATGTCAAGAGAAATTCAAATTTTTAAGTTCACTCAATTAATTCGTTTAATTTCATCTGTATTCAAACAAATAATATATTTTAGATACCTACCTATAATATAATATCTTAAGGTAAGTGCACAGAGTTAATACGAAATGAACCGTTTAGGCGATTTGATATACCATTTTATTTTTTATTTAGCATATGATCAGCATGCGTTATATATATAGAAGTAATATTAAAATATTATACCTATAGTGATTGTGGTTAATCGACGTCGATCCATTGTAAAATCATGATAATTTTTTAATTTTTTGTGTAAGCCAATGTATATGAACCCTCACATATTTAAAATAAGGTAAATCGTATAAGAGATATTATGTTACAACCTATTTGCTTCCAATTTCCATTAATGCAATTTTAATAGTAAGTATCTATATAATGTTAAACGCATAAAATGTGAAAATTTTTTCTAATGGAAATGAATCAAATATGTGCCTTGTACATAGATCTTGATAAAAACTTCTTTGGAGATGTAAATCTATTTCTCCAAAATAAAATCGAATCAATCAATTTGTTCGTGAACGAGCACAAAACATGATTACTTTCAGGAATGTTCAACTCAGTTACATCCTTTCATCCATTTTCATTATAATATACTATTGAATACTACCGAATAGGTTCCCTATCTCCAAGAACATAATACATTCGTTCACGTATCCATTTATTATTTTATTATATGCAGACAACAATGCTTTATCGATAGGTAGTGACAAATAAATGTACATACATGAACTGTTAATAAATCGTCATGAATGAGTCTTTGAACAGATTAACCGTCAAACTAAGTAATGACTTAAGATAATATTATATTGTCCTGTGTTTTAATTGTAATATATTTTTTAACAAATATGTACTGTCTGGATTTCTGTTTTGAAACGATTTAAAAACGATAAATGATTTAATAATAATTGATATAAATTATTAATACGTCTAATTTATTTTTGTTTAGTTCAATAAACAAGTTTCGAGTTACTTAATTCACTTTTATGCATCAAATTATAAAAATCATAATTATAATAAATTATCAAATTATTATGTAAACCGAAAAAATTTACAAATAGGTAATAGAGAATATCTATTATAATGGTCTTATATAATTTAATTAACGATTTTGAGTAAATTAAGCTAATTTTTCTGACAAAAAACCAATTCAATGGAATTAAAATAACAAAAATAATATTTGGCCCTTCACTAATCGTAAAAAATTGACTCTGAAAGATCGTCAGGACTGTATATTTATTAGAAAATTAACTGTTGTATATAAAAAAAAATAGAATATCTTAAAACTATCTTTATTAAAATGTACATCGATTGTAATATTATTAAATTCGATAATGAATACCCGCAGTTTATGAATGATATGAACTGATTCCAGTCTTGTAAAAGATACTTTTAAAAAGTATTCAAGTACAGATACAGATACTTTTTTTCAAAAGTATTTAAAATACGTATTTGAATACTCGAAAAAAAAGTATTTAAGTACAAATACAAACACTTTTAAAAAGTATTTACAGATACTTTCAAATACATTCAAATACTTTTTTTTTTTAAATATGTATTTACCTTTTTACCCTTGGCCTAATGACCTTATAGATAAATTGAATTATTAGTCAACTAAATTATTTTTTTATTTTAGCACTCTAGTTTTACTTAAATTAATTAGAATAAGAAGGAAATATTATTAGGAAATCGACGGACTGTATACATTCAATTAAATGGATACACATTACCTAGTATAGACCACTAAAAATATTACAATATACGTACCAAAACACACCATGAACGATCTATAAATAAAAATCTTGTACAATTTCAAATTTTTATTATTTTATTTAAATTTGGCAACAAAGTAAGACGAAAAAAGTATTTAAAAATAGTATTTGATTTTAAATACAGATACTTTCAAAAAAGTATTCAAATACTATACCCAAGTACTTTTTTCAAATGTATTTAGAATACGTATTTGAGTACTTAAAAAGTATTTGAATACTTTTACTCAAATACTTTTACTCAAGTACTTTACAAGACTGACTGATTCTTATCAAACAAATCCATAATTAACCCAATAAACCTAATCTAAGATAGTACACTAGCTATGTCCTATATACTTATTAATAATGATCTGGCACTCACCATGCAACCCAAATCCTCGTCTCCGTACAATCCGGGGAAGTGTTTTTGGTCGCCACAACTGAATGTCGTGTCGGGCAAGTCCACTTTGGACACAAAGTTGTCGTCGAAGTTCTTGTCGTATCCCACGGGATAGTATTCCTTGGGGGCGTTCATCACCTTGTGGCCGCTCGCGTATTTCGACTTGTAGGGTTTGATGGCTATTTTCTTAGCGACAGTCTGTTGTTCGTCCGAAAAGTATGTTGTGGTAAGTGCTGGGGGCGGTAGTGTCGTGGTAGTGGTAGTAGGTAACGCGGTAACAGTCGTGGTCGGCACCGGTGTGGTTATGTCATCGGCGGCTGTTTGGTAAAACGTCTGCTGCTGCCGTTGTCGGAGAGCCATGGCTAGCTGTTCGACGCTCACGTTGTTGGCGGTGGCCACATTGAACAGCGACATCATCGAAGCCGGGTCCACTTCGTTTGACAGAGGCAAATTACTGTCGATTTGCTTCTTCCGACCGTCAGTCACAGACGCCGTAGGCAACACAATTATCGGTCGTACGTCTACCGAGTTTTGCGGACTTTGACCGAACGCCTTTAAAAAAAAAGATCAAACACAAAAGTATAAGTATTTAGGTATATATTGCATTGTTTATTAGCATTATATTATCACGAGGGTAAATACATTAAATTAATACGTATACAAAATTTAATAATAGATCTAAGTTTTGTTATTGGAGTCATGCGGGGTTGGCCTGAAAATGTATAATAATATTTGAGAAACAACTTACTCTGTCGACAATTTGAGTTAAACCTACTCTAACAGACGCGAAATAGTAGCCTGGCGGGTTGGGGTGGAGTTGGACAAAGTGCGAGCATAAAATACACAGCGTTTTAACACAAAACGGGCGAAATGTTACGGTTCTTAAATAACGGGAAATTAAAGTTCATGTGATACGGCCGATTACAAAGGACTATACATAAACCTAGGTAAATTACTGTTATAGTGGTGCACTAATGGAGAATCGCTAGCTGGATTATAATATAATAGTATAACATGCACAAAATATTATTGTAATATAGTTGATGATATGAAAAGAGGCAGGGTACGTGTAGCGGAGAAAGGATAGTGTCAACTCTATTAAGCACAGGTATATTATATATTTTTGGAGTAGGGTCACTTCGTCTCAAAGCTCATGTTAAAATATATGACGCGTTATATGATGCCAGACTTTCATAAGTTCCAACCTTCTATTTTCACCAAATTTTTGTTCACTACCGTTACAGTTATAATTTTTTATACACTACCTGCTGTGTGTATACACTAGTCAGTACAGAAACGCTGTGCGTTAATCATTGCAATTTTGTATTGTTAATGTCGTTATATCATTTGGTCTTACAGTATTATTGTTTACTCTAAAATCTATGAGATATTTTATAAATCGGTCATATTATGTATGTCTATAAACATTAAACAAATACACATATATTTAAGATTGACTCATAACTCAAAAAAAATATATTGTATACAAATATCCAAAAATCAAACTAATATCTAAAGCAGTGTTTTAAAAAAAAAAAAACCATAATTTTACTGTTATTTGTAAATATTAACTTACTGGAGATAAGTTTTAGATATCTCAATGTACCAAACCATATCATGAATAATAATATTATAATACGAATATGGTGTTCACAAATAACCAATAAAATAATAATAAATTAAACCTCAGAGGTCACAAACCACAGATTGTGAAAGACTTATTTGTACTATTTTGAAATGTATTTCAATAAAAATTATATTAAAAACATGTATTTACTCGAGTAATGATACAACATTATAACCCTTCGCCTACATACAACTGCAGATACATAAAAAAAATTCGATGTCCTATATTATTATTGTCTATATATTGACCAAAAATAGGTTTCTATATTTATAAACATGATTAGATTTTTAATCATATAATTTGACTTTAAAATACGAGTATGTTAATCAAAAATATTACAAAGAATATTTTTTGATATTATTGTTATTAAAGTTATATATAGACATATAGTGCTTTTACTATTCTAATACAATAAGATGAATTAATTTTTTCAAAAAACATTGCGTTTGAAAATGTCATTGTGTGTATAATATATTATAGTAATTACTAATTATATAGGTACCTTAGAAGCTTCAAGTACCTACCTACAAATTACAAATAATATTTTTAAATTAAAAGAAAATAGCTAAATCGTTATTCTTCGTTTAAATAACTAAGTTCGCCATATGAACTTAAAAAATCTATGAAAAAAAATGAAAATTTAGTACATAAATATAATTTGTAAATTTTTTGATAGTATATGTATTGGTACTGATAAGAAACTTTATGTCAATCCTTACCTACATATAGGTTGAAAATTTTATACATTTTTAACTAAAACTTGATTTTCAAAGTTTTGTGATTTTTCGAATTACATCAAAAATTGAACTTCGAAGGCTTATAAAAAAAACTCATGCCTATATATTTTTATTTTTTTTATTGGTACATTAGCAACTTAAGAGAAACCTTGTATATTTATCGATATTTAAAGGAAATAACATCTAAAAAGTCTAAAGGTAAATTTTCTATTTTCTAGAATAAAAAGCTCAAGAAAAGAAAAATTATTTTGAACATTTTATCATGTACGTACATAAAATGCTGATACAGTGCTAAACCTCCCTTCCCCTTTAACGAACACCTCCATATTATAATGAAATTTTTTAAGAACAAACTAATTACTTTTTACAAACTGAATTCTCTAAATAGTGGACAACATTTGACCCACTTGTAAACTACTGTACAGGAGACCCACTTGCCCACCTTTTTTCATATAAAACGAGTAAGTTGAAACAAAATTAGCATCACTATTGCGCTCAGTGACCTACTTGATAGCTGTTAGTTAAGCTAATTAGATTTAAATCTTATAGTCATCGTTTGAATATCCAATATTATATAAAAATGAAGTTCCTTTATCCAACAATTTACATAATTTAAATTCAAGTGTTTTTTTTTTTTCCATAATGCGTTGTAGGGCCGAAGGCCTAGTTCGGACGCATATTTGGCAGAATTTTTATTGGGCACCCGTAGGTATCTACCATGCCTAGTTTGGGGATGGTGGCCTCACAGTCTTAGCAGTTGCCCAGATAGCAATGTGGCTGGGATTCGAACCAGCGATGGTCCACGTTTGAACTGACGCCACCGCCGTAGTCCGCTAGACCACTTCGTTGCCATTAAAATGTTCATAATTCACCACATGAACATAACGTAATAAACATATATTATCAATATCAACGAAAACAATTATTATCAATTTTATATTAGTTTGATATGTAGACAAAATTTTATATTATTTACTATTATATAGTTCAAGAGTATAATTATTGTGAAAATCACGAGCAACTGATATGGAAGGCTGGATAATTAAATGTGTGACTGAATGGTCTTGATGGCCGACAAACCCAAGAAGAAGAAGAAGAAGAAGAAGAAGAAGAAGAAGAAGAAGAAGAAGTATATTCAATATATTATATCAGTAAACACAATTATTAGATTGACAGGTGTGTTTAATATGAAAATAATATTAACTGTGATTATATTATATTTATATATTTAAGATTTAAAACTAGGCGTCTAAGGTAGCTTTTTAAACAGTTTACAAACAATGTTGTTAATAATGATATTTCTAGTTATATTTTATCGAACCACTTCTTATAAATTATAATATTCGTAATAATAACTACTTAATTTATTTACAATCATTTACAAATCAGAATTTTCAATACACTTTTTAAAAAAATAATAAAAGACGCATTCTAATAATATCCCACTCAGCATATTATAAAATTATTTATGACTAGCTCGAACTGAGAAATGATTATATTTAAATAATGTACATTTAATGATTTGCTAGAGGGGATTATATTTCTATAGAAAGCCACAGTTACACATGTCATTAGGCATGTTAGTGTCAGTTATTATATAATACATTTTTATTCACAATACACCAAGACTATATAAACTGTCAAAGTGATCACTGATCACATTCGTGTCAATGTACACTATCAACGCTGTTAGACTCGGTCACGTCTAGTATTAATATAAATAATAAGTATACAAGTAATCATTACTAAAATTAAGTTGTTGTTAACCGAATGACAATGCGAAATAGTAATTAAAATAGTAAAAAATATATAAGAATAAAGACATAAAAATCACATGGATGGGCGACGCCCAAAACGGAATTTGATTCCACCTGGTAAAACATTATGCACAAGCAGTCATGCATAAATAAACATCAGCTTAAAGTGTTAAACATCCAACGATTCACATTTTGTCATCGTATAACAATCATATTTTAATGTGTTTTGATTATAGGTATTATGTAGGTACTATAATTTCGTACACGACCACCTGGTAATATTAATTAGACTCATCTTACGAAGAATGTTCATTCTATGAATCGGGGTCATACATTTTTACTTTCTCAACGAAATTGCAATGATGCACTTACAAAAAAAACTATTACACTTTTTGGCAATCTAACCATTAATTTAATAGTAACTGGCTGTGTTTATGAAAAAAATGAATTATATATTTGTTAAATCCACGGGTTGAAAAAAAATATGAAAGCATTATACTCTAATTCTTTAAGTTGATTATAGTTTACAAGAATTGTTTATGTATTTGTATTTTATTTTATGTATTTCTTTGCTTAAGATATTTAAAAAAATTAATATTTTAAATTATAAACATATTTTAGTATAAATCAAAAGTTTAAAAAAAATATTACTCAAGTTTTATACGAAAACATGGCAATAAAAAAAAATGTATAGGTTTTTAATATATCCATATCAATAAAAATTATTTAACAATGCGTGTTTAACAACAGGTAAAAACGAAAAATACTTTTGGGATACTCAAAATGAACTATATGATAAAATATGATAATATAGTTTGGTACCTACTCAATATATTAAAAATACAATACAAGTTCAACTAAAAACAAGGTCAGAAAATTTGATGTATTTTCAATACAATTTCAAAATTATGGTGAAGTGGTACAAGAGGAAATATAATTTAAACTTAAACTTGTAAGTCCTTATAATTTGTTTAATTAATCAATCTCTTTTTATATTTATATTATATTCAATATACCTACATTTACAATAGTAAAATTATTCTCATTTCAAGGGTCAAAAACTCGTTATATCTATAAGACATTTATTCAGTGGTTGAATTTTTTTTTTGTAATATTTAAAATATAAGAACATTTTATTAAAACATATTATTATGAATTCTGCTCTAAGTAAGGTTTTATTCTTGCGTAGGTAATTGGTGATCGAGTATAATGTTGAAGTGAATAAAAAAATGTCAGGAATATGATTTCCATTTCTACAACTTACAATAAAATACATCTGTTTAGAATTCGAGTAGACGTAAAGAGATAAATATATAACAATATATTATATTACAACGGTGCATAAAGTAATAATATTCCGAGAATATTTCGTTTTTCGTAAAAATAGGTATCTAGTGTTATGTGACTACCTATATGGCTATCAAAACGTATAAAATGTGTTTCAACTAATTTACTAATTATTGATAGTAGAGTCGTATTTAGAATTTCCATGCTGAAGGATACAAACTATACAAACCTATATTAATACACTACATCAAGTAGAATTAAAAGAAATTATAAATAACGGTACTGAGTAATCGTACGATTAATCTGTGAATAATTTAGGTACAAAGATGACTAATCATGCACGTCTTACCTCGACTTTTAACCGCCGGGAAATGGGTGCTTCAGCAGACTGGAAATAATGTGGTTCACAAATATAATACCATAATAATCATAAAATAGAGAATGCCTCCTATATTATCATACCTGTATAAATGAAATAATTCATACAAGTTACGTTTCACTAGAATTAATCGCACTTCACATAATATATAGTGATATTAATAATACGCATTAGCAAAAGACGACATGATATAACGGTTTGATCGATAATCAAAGAGGAAACAGTCTGCCACCGACGATGATCGCATTTTCTGAGTCCAACACACTCATTGCCGACGCGAAAATTGTTTGAACAATAATTTGTTAAGAATCATCCTAGCCTAACCTAACCAGTTGGATTCACTTTTATAGTATCGTCAGCTGCTAATTGCTATGTTATGTAGATTGCGGTCGCGGTATATAAATATTTTCGCCAATCGCCTGGACTGTGGTATAATAATTCAGCCACTCCGGTCCACTTTGTATAATATAGCCGGATTCACAGCAACGTCGTGCGTCATTTCGTGAGAGGAGTGGTAACTATACGGTTACAACTGGTAACCATATAGGTTTAAAAGTTGAGCTCAAAGCGGATTCACACTGCTCCGAGGTGATCCGTGAACCGGATTTCCGGAAAAACAATTCAATGCTGTGATTGGCTGAATCGTGTGGTTACCAAACGGTTCACCACAATGTTTATAAATTAATACCACGTTATATTTCAGAAACCAGAAAATATAATCCAATCCTATTCATGTCAAATGTTTACAATTATGTGTTTATTGGTTACGAAAATAATTATCAAATACAAATTTCAATTGATAGGCGATTGATTGCGATAACCAGAAAATCTGTTTCCACTTACCATTATGATGACAACTTCACCTCAAACATAAAAAAACTTTGAGAAATCACGGTTAATTTTTTTCCGGTAATCACGGTTCACAGGATCACGAAGCACCGTGCATCCACCTGCAGTCAACTATATTGATATACTCGATTGCAACTTGGTATTATTACATGATACAAAAAAAATAACGTCCAATCACAGTCCGATATGATCGATACGACACGGCACACGACGCATAGCTGTGAATTCGCCTTAAGGTGATATACTTTCGATCGAGCAATCAAAAAGTATTTTCCGTCGTAACCAATCCAAAACAATTAGGAAAACGCGGGTGGCCGCCGATTGATATCTTTGCGTTCGTCGCCTACATCGCAGTTCGAATTTCGATCATATCGTTTTCGCGTTCAAGTCTTCGAGTGCAGCGTAATTTAATGTTATTGTAAATAGTGGTGCGCAATGTGACAAAATGCTACAAGTGAAACGGATCTTGCAGGTATTATCATAATTTATTATTTTATTGCATTTATATAATTAATATGGTGTTATAAATTAAGTATTCATTCAATTGTATTTGAGAGCCACATCATTTCTGGTCCGATGAAACGTGTCACCCATTTCCCGAAGATTTTAAACGTCAAACGTCGCGAATAGATAATATGCATATAATGTCACTAATATTATTCATAGGTTTCTTGAAAGGATAAAAATAGTTATTAACACTCTTCTACGTCAGTGAAATAGTTTAAATTTATTGTATTCACATGGTAATATTATAATAAGCTGGTATACAACGATGAATGTGTAAAACCCAAGTAAAACCACGGTTTAATAATTGCGTAACACGCTGTAGGACACATTTTAGAATAATATATAATTATAAAGTATTACCGTAGATTATCATAAATTTGTTTAATATATTATTTACATTTTAATATTTGATAACGAATTACGTTTTAGAATGGTATGTAAAATTCAAGTTAAACTTTGCTCAAATAGTATTCCTCAGTTTTTAGTGGGCGTATCATATTTAATAGAATTTTATAAAATAATTGTACAATTTAACATACAGGGAGGATGAAAATAATTGTTAACCTTTCAAGTATAATATAATTAAAAAAATTAGATAGAAAACGTAAATACACATACTGAGAGTAATCGCAGAATTAACATCTATCGTAAAAAATAATTTTGTACATATTATAAGATAATTGAAGAAGTTAAACAAATTCAACAAAATGGATAATAAATCTGTAATTTCTAAATTTCAATAAGCAATACTACAAAAACAAAATGACTATAGAATCTTGTAAATTTAGAAGTCGAAAGAAATTATACACTCGTGAAATTTGGGACTAAATTATTAATAAATTAATAAAAGTTATAATATATACAACAGAAATAATAAAATCAATTAGTATTTTAATATAATATTATATTAGGTAATAAGAATTTCCATTTAATATTATCTGAATCACACTTTTATTATTTTCATTTCCTATAGGATTATTCAGTGGGTAAAAAGATATTTATTAAAAGGTTCATTATAAATAGTAATTAAAAGTTTAAAAATGGATTTATACTTTTATTGTAGTTAAGATTAAAAAATGCATGATACATTTTACACTATATTATATGCCTATGTTTAATAATAAATCCATAATATAGATTAATTATAAAATGATAGGGTACACTATTGCAGGATGGATCTTTATTTCGTGGTAACGTACTTTTAAGAGGCGTTTCATTAATATACTTTTTTTCATTAACCTTACTTTAATAATGCATGTTATTATTATATTTTATACCTACTAAAGTACTCTATTTAGGATGTATTGCTAATATATAAAATCTAATGTAATTTTGGTAATGTGAAGAAATTAAAATCAAAGAAAATTTAAAATTCATAAAATACGAGTACCTACCTATAATATTTAACTATACAATATATTATAATAATACATTATTAGCTGTGGCTTGTGAACTTCCGAAGCTCGATAAACGTGAAAGTTACATTTTATTCAAAACCAATTGTTTGAAATAAATGAAATATGCACCTATTAACGTTTTTAAATGAAGGTTACTTATAAATAAACGTACCCTATTGCGTATACAATTTAAAATAATAAAAACTCAATCGATCTAGTGCATGTTATTGCAGCCGTTATTCTAACACGTGACGTGACGTGCGTTTTTTGTATAAAATAGTGAAACTAAAGTTATTTGTTCAACTAAGTTTTTAGACACACACACATATACTCTCACACACACACACACACGCACACCAAGTCTTATGCACGTGATATACCTCTTAACAACTCCACTAAAACTAACTGTTCAATAATTGTCAAAACTAAATGGCGATGACTAGAGAACAGTATAAATGTATAATATAGGTATCATCATTGAGGACAAAGGTTAATTTATAACTGGTGCACGTACACATTAGACTACTAGACAATATAAAATTATTTACAAAGTCAGTTCTGCATATAATGCATTAGTTATATTATATACTGCAGATAAATGGATGTTGCCAATATACTATACGATTTGATTATTATGTTACCTATTCGAACACTAATTAGGTATATACATCTTCGCCATTTTCTGATTTACATGGATGATATAATACGACAAATAAAATATTATTGTAGATAACCTTAAATGTTTCTGTACCATCTGCAGGAGTTGTGGTTAATGGCTTTTAGACATTTTTGAATAACTGCATATCATTGTCATTGCAAACGATTATATTAGGTACCTTAAATGGTAAAAATAGGTAACTGATTATATAGCATGTGAACTATTGGTGAAAATCGAGGACGGCTTGAGGGGGCTTAGTTCTTCCAAATATCCCATTAGCCCCCCTCCCAATTATACAGTTTTTTAGTTGTGTGAGATCGAATCCACCTCCCCCCCCCGCTCACTTTGATGTTAAAAATGTTAGCCCCCCGCTGAAATTTTAATAGATTTCCACTCATGATGTGAAAATGCTGCACACTTACGTTGAAACGCCTGTTGGCCGCTTGCTGCATGGCGTTTTGATAGTACACTGGTGAAAGTGGCTGGGGCTGCTGTTGCTGCTGTTGCTGCTGCTGCGGCTGCTGCGGCTGCTGTGACATGACCACCGTCGGCTGTTGCTGCGGTTGCTGCGACATTATCACCATAGACTGTTGCTGCGGCATGATCATCGTCTGCGGTTGTTGGGGCTGCTGTGACATAAACATCGGCGATAACAGCTGCTGCTGCTGCTGTGGTGGAGACATAAACACCGGCGACGGCATCGTCTGACGTTGCGCTTGTATCAAAGCGATAGGTACAACAGGTTGCATCATCTGCGGCGCGGACAGTCGGCCGATCATCGGCGTCACCACTGGAGCTATCGGTGATTGCCGATGACCACTGGCGAACGGCGAAGGTTGCGTTGGCTCCACTGCGACTTTGGCTATAGACTCGGGCAGGGCGGCGAACGCTGGCACTGGCAGTGGCTTCAACAAGTGCTGTTTCGGTTGTTGTTGTTGTTGTTGTTGTTGTTGTTGTTGTTGTTGTAGCTGTCGCTGTTGTTGTTGTTGATGGTGTTGTTGTTGCTGTTGCTGTTGTTGAGCGGCCAGTCTGACAGTGCGTACCATGTTATTGGCCGCAGCCATCAGCGGCCGGAAAGGCGGCACTGTGACCACGCCAACAGCAGTCTTTCCGTTCATCTTGGCGTAAGCCGATCTGTCTTGATTGTCAATGTCGGCTGCAGCGGTCGCCTGCAGAAAAACAAAACGGAAACGTTTTTGTGTTACAGTATTATATTATATTCTTACAATATTATAATGAAGCGAAAAAGTAATTATCGCGTACACGCATGGGCGAGGTTATAAAAAAGGGAAGGGCTTTTTTTAATGACCTAGGAAAATGTTTTAATTATACAAATATACACGCAAAGGCGCCACATACATTTTTAACGACATTTTTTTTTCACAATGTTAATCACCGTCAGTGTCGTCACCTGTTACCAGACAGGGTTTTGTAGAAATTTAAATTTAAATTTAAAAAAATGGAAACTGTTCTAGACGTGTTTGGAATAAACAATCACTGCTGGCAAATTCCATTTTATTTTTTGTGTCGAATACCTGTGACCATCATGTGGAATAATTGTGAACGTAAAGGTTATTCGGCAGTGGTATGACGCTTATAATTCAATTAGGTAGATAATTGTCAATATGCAGCCGTTATTATTGTGCATTTGTGCATATTTATTGTTTTAATCTCAGTATAAAATAAAAAAATTGTAATTTATTTAATATCTATATGATATAAATTATATCATATTATTTAAATCGCACAAATAAAAAAATATGACGTGTTCTACCACTGAATGAAATAGTGTATGAGATTGTATTATTAAAGGGTATTGTCTACTCATTAATAACATTTAATTTATTCAAAAAAATATATACTTGTATATTATATAATAATAATAATAATAGGTATGTTCATTTTATTTTGATGCAAATATTGAAATACCTATTAGATGTATCACATAGATTATTAGAACAATATTAATTAATTGATTTTTTTGTGAATTTCATTAGTTAGAAAGATTTTTATCTCTTTACATATAAAATATGTGCTTATAACTACATATTTGTTTTATATTATATGATTATAAGAATAAGACGTATTATTATGAAACTAAATGACGTTCTAAACGATGGGGCGGATAGATGAATTATAATATGATGCAAGTTTATAATTGGAAATGGCGAAATCATTGTTTAACTTAAAATAATTTTTTGTTCTCAGTTGAGTTTGTACATTATTTTATAATACATATTATTTAAACGTATTCCATCAGGTATTGTGATAATATATGTACAGCTTAGACATATGCGTCACTGTGGCTGCATTAGGTCCGTGTTGCACAACAAACTAAACAGCCAACACAATAATTGAAAAGTAAAAACATACATAAACAAGATTAAGATGATATATTGATATTTTTGTGTATAATATGGTGGGTTACACGGAATGAAATCATCAATATTGGCAATACACTTGGGAATTTTTATTTTTTTCCAGTGTAACAAATGATCGAAAACGGATTTGGATGCAAGAGATTCTATTATAGGATTGTTAATATGAAATTCTTAGAAAATGTGACCATGATCCGTGGTCTGCACGTGTCTGGTATCCGTTTTTCAAGTTTAATTTTGATTACAAAATGGCTCTCCGCCTTGTAATATTTGAACGTGGGCGATCGTTACGAGTTTACGACTTAAACTATACCACTGCTCGTTTCGGAATATCCTTTCCCATGTTTTAAATAGCTTTTACTTTTTAGTTATATTATAATGATATACATATTAATATATTATTAAACTATGTAACTAATTTAATGCAATTTCGACTATTATAATTATAATATTGGAACCTATTAATACGATTCTATAGATGGTAATGTATTAATAATTTATTGTGTGTACCGTTTTGCTTGTTTAAAATTTGATACTGGCACATGGAAATGGATACCTACTCCATATACTATTGGTCCCAGGGGCGTATCCAGGAATTTTAGAAAGGGTATTGGTAAAAAGTATACAATCAGGGGTTTGCACCTTAAGAATTTTAAATTCAGTCATTAAATGGGGGGGGGTCCCGACCCCTCTCATAGGTATGCCTCTTATTGATCCTCTACTTCGCTCATTTAAATTTTAAATACTTATAACTACTATAGTTACAAATTAGATTGTGATGTATTGAAGTACTCTGAAAACTATTTTAGTAGAGTATACAATATAAAAGTATATTATATTACGTTGTCACACATATAAAATAATAACGACAAACAATTTTGGAAGATATCATTTTTTTTCAAAACTATTGTTTTGCAATGACATCTCATAATATATTATTGTAGAACTGTATAACCCGTACCTTAAAATAGAAAGTATTTATATTTCATGATTCATGTCAAGATAGGTTATTTCAAATTAAGTGAGCCAAGTGCGTTTGTCATAATTTTAAATGGTATTATGTTAAATCATCATAATGGATATTCCCTTCAAAGTGACACAATATTATCGTATTTTAACTGTATAATAAACTCATTTTTAAAAGTACTGATGTCTGATACCTGAAAGGAATAGGTACAGTGATATCCAGTATATTATTAACGTCACTTTACTCTATTAGGTGCTTGCGTACAGTGTACACATATAATACACAAAATAAAATCATCTAAATAAAAGTAACTTAATGTCTTCAATCTTCATTCGTCCATACCCTAACCGTATATTTACGGTACAAACTATCAAACAAATGTTTAATGCATATTATGTAATCTATAAAATAATACAAACCACATTTTTCACCCATTTTGTTGTTAGGACTATCGTCAGCGTGACATTTATCGAGCATCTTAATTTAGTAATAATTACCAATTAGAAAATAACATGTAAGACTGTTGCTACTCGTAACCAGCAATTACCTATAGATACTCAAGATAACAAAACTGCGCTCCACTATTATAGCCAAACGGCTGACACTGATGAGAATTACAAATATTAGAAAATAAAAATGATAAGTAGGTGGTTATGTATAAGAAATATTATACAATAATGGAAATTATCAAAATTGAGCAAAATCATTATTATTTTGCAGACATGTTTGGCTTTATAAGTGAAATGTTCATAATAATTGTACATATGTTTATATTACTATTATAGATATATATGTATATTATCATGAGTCACTTTGTGACTAATTTTGTGGCTTTAAGTATTATTTAGGTTATGCTGTAGATAATTTACAATTTCGTTTATTTCCTTTCTAAACATTAGTTTGGAACACCTATAACTCCATTAACCACTGGGCCTGTCTATAAGTTAGTTACCAGCAACAACTACATAACATAATTATATAGTTATGATTTTTTTATTATTAAGATTTTACAACGGTTCTATACTTCTATCCTAACTTCTAAATAAATTCATACTATAGCCAGTACCTATTCAAATATATCAAAATATGAGTATTTAATAAAGATTCATAGCCTATTTTAAAAATAGGCACCAAAATAAAAAGATTGCTAAAATTATTTTTAAATTGTGTATGTAGTTTTATTTAATTGCATTGTATTAAAATTTGTTTACAAACCAAAAATTTAGCACGTTCGTAGAGTGAGGTTTCCTAACTCATTTTAATTACACATTTTGTTATAGGAAGTAATTAATATGGATCTATATTCGTCTTGGTTCCATATTTTTTATTAGTGGTTACTAGTAAGACAACAATAAAATATGTAGGTACCTCCTAATTTATATAATAGGTAATTAATATGATCGATACCTAAATTATCGATGAATTGTAAGTATATTGAAATTTTATTAGGAAGTTTAGAAGGTAGTTTTTTGTTCCACTTTCCTTACTTGTAAGTTTCAATTTATAAAATCTATAGAATTGGAAATTAAAATTTTTTTATTTTCCATACTATTTATGTTTTAAAAAATATATTTTATTCGTGCCTACTTAATATATTATAAAATAAATAAAATATAATACAGTTCATAAAATTATGTATTAATGTCAAACGTATTGTAAATTTTTGATTGCACGTATTATTATGTCATTAAAACTGTAATATGATATAATCATATAATTTTTTTTACAGTTTTATTAATTAACAATAATATGGTAAATAACATATATGTATAGAATACAGTTCTAATTATTTCCATATTATTCTATACATTTAATTTAATTCCAGTACCAGAAGTTTCTCACGGATTCGCTGACGTCTAACTATAATATTTAATATACAAGTTATGCAAATCATGATTTCCATTTAATTTTTCTACTTTCGTTACAAATATATATTAAATATAAATTGATATACGTAAACCGTAGGTATGTATCAACAAAATACTTAATAATCACAGTGAAATCAAAGAAGCAGTAAAAAATTGTTTTATCATTTAAAAAAATGTTTGAATGCTTAAGGTTGAAAAATAAAAGAATTATTTTACTAAAATACATGATATAATATTATTAAAATATTTATTATGATTAAAATTATTTAATGTGACAATTTAAGGAGATTATATATTTTTATTATTCAGGTATAAAAAGTTACTGTAAAATAAATGGGGAAGTCGGGCTGCTATATAGTAGATTCTACAAGTATTGTTTGTTCCGCCCCTACCACCCTACAAAAACTCCTCGAAGATATAATTTTCTATCAGAAACTACCTTTAGTAATAAAGATTTAAGTATTTTTAATGATCCTACCGACAGACCAAAAATAACAAATAAATAAAAACACACACCATGTATAGGTAACCAAGTTCTAATGAAGTATTGATTAAGCCTTATAATATGTTCACAATAGTAAACTGCTGTAGGTAGGTATTCATTTTTATTCAGTGTCTGTAAAATGTGTTTAAAAACAACATTTGAAAATCAGGTGATATCGCTATTTAAGTTTGAATATAACCAGTGGTTTTTAGAATAAAAAATAATGTCACAATGAAAAAGTATAATACAACTAAATCACGATGAAAATATTATAAGACGTATCGAATAATTTATTATGTTAAACATCGATTGGAGACGGTGTTTCCGCGTAGGTACCTCGACAGTAACCTGCAGTGTTATATATAGAACACTCACTGGTCGTATTTTTTCATAGCCCGTGCCAACTGAATAATTTAAGACATCCCGGAACTTCGTAGCACCGTGACTGGAATATCGGACGAGAATATATTATATAAAGTATTAGGGAATAATAATAAAAAGTGACAAAGGATTTGGCGAATGATCGCTAGGCGTATACGACATGGGTATATTATTATCGTATACGTAAATCTATGTCTACATTTCCCAACCACAACCGTTGGATAAAATATTATCCAACTTATAACTTCTAACCTAGAAGTATGATAATATTTCATGCCTATGACAAATGTGCGTATTGTGTTGTATATTATACTCACTGCGTGATTGTTCTTTTGCGGTACAGACTGCAGAGGTTCGAACGATCCTGGCACCGGAAACCCGTTGACTGAACGACGTTTACTATTTTGTTCCAAAGTCGAAAGCGATTCCTTGAATCCTAGTTCGTCGGCCAGTTGTATACCTGAAAACCATAATAGTATACAATGAGATTTCGATGTATACGCTGACGATCGAAATTTTGATGATAATAATATTTCAAAAACCGTGTGCTGCGATGAGAGAACGCTTAGAATATAATTGCTTATAATAAATACACATTTCAAACTTATTCAAACAATAATCCATAATTCAGTTATTGCCATATTTCAACGATCGATACTAAAAGTATTGAATGGTATATACAATGGCGTTTTGATGACTATATCAATTATCTAGAATATTTCGTACGGCAGCTTGATCAATAGTATCTATATAATATTTAACACAATTAAATAGTTTACGAGGACTTTATATATATATTATTATTTGATGCTCAAACTCAGTACATGTAAAATAATACAATCTTGCAATAATTGTACAAACCAGAATATACTTATATAGTTGGCTGAACGACAGGTACACCTTAAATTCAGTGTGGGGGCGGGACCGAATTGTCTCATTTTTAAATTCTACTTATAACACTTATGAGGATCATTGTATTAAGTTTTTAAGTTTTTTGACTGACCAAGAATATTGTTTTACCGACATTCATAAAAAAAATGTAGTTCCAAATGTCTATATTTATATAGTTTGGAAAAATTCAAAATATTAAAATGAAAAAATATAAACATTTTGCAAAAATGTCAAGTAGGTATTTACTCAAGTAGAAGTTACGATCGTTCGTAGGTTATTCGTTTGAACATTGTTTGAATTACAACAAAATAATGAAATATATATTTTCAAAAACTTGTTTTGTATAAAAATCCCGGTGTTTTCCTATTTGTATTTGTATTTTTCTCAATTATTGTTATATTTACCAATCATTTTTATTTTTGACCACCCAAAATACAACACATTCTCGATTCACATTTCTAGCAGAAAATTTATTGAAGTTGAAAATCTAATCATATTTACTGCTCCAAAAGTTAGCACAAAAAAAGCACATTATTGTAAAATGAATACTTTCATCACTCCATTTGGAATCAGAAATACTTCTAAATTAATTATTATTACATTAAAAAAATATATATTTAACAGAATAATTATAAACATTCCCGTACGGGTAAACCACTTTTGAGTTGGAATGTTGCCTATCAAAATATTTGGTATCTATATACATAAAAGTATTTAAATTTCAGAATGGTAAAATTATTTTTAAATTTGAAGTGCACGTTAGATATTTTTATTTTTTCATTTAAATTGACGACCCAGTTATAATAGTTATATGATAATATTTGTTTATAAAACTAAATTATGTTTACTTTATTCTAAAAAAAAATTACTTGATTTTAATAAGCGTTATGGAAATTTATTGAAGCTTAATACGATCAATTTTAGAAGGAGATATAGCTCATAATTTCAAGCTGAAAGCACTTTAATAGCTTTGTACTTGTTATTCAAATATTTGATTTTTATTTTCGTATTACCTATTGGAGCAATAATAATAATTCTTCTACCTACAACTATTGGACGGTTTCTTGTAACAAATTAGATCCAGTTAATACTTTAGGAAGTCATAACTCATAAGTAAAAGTTAAAAAAAACAATAGAACCAAGTATCAGTTTTTAACGATAACGATTTTGTTATTTTGTTGTAATTCAATAAGTAATAATAGTAGATACGTATTACATTCTTCAAATATTTATATTATAGTTGTCTAAATATTCATGTAATATAATTGGTAGGTATTTAAAATATTTTCGAACTTTTTGTGCAATAGTTTATTGTCATTTTAAATTATTGACTTATTTTGATTTATGCCGATAATAATTTTTTTTTCAAGTCATGAAATTTGAAAATTCAATTGAAAGTTCATCATAAATTCGTGTCTTCCAAAATTGAAAAAAAAACAATCTTAATGATTATGTTAACTTGAAACTACTACGATTCTACAGAGCAATTTACCTGGCTTCTCTTTTTTATTTATTTCTTTATTATTATTTAGACATATTTCTAGGAGCATAAAACTATCTAACGATGTTTTATCTAAAATGAATTTTTATATTTCATACTCATAACTATAATTTTTAATAGATATATAAATTATTAGAAGTAATAATTGATTGATTAATGAAAAATATATTAATGAAATTGTTTGAATTAACATATTTGTAAATTAATTAATAATGGTTCTCGATGTATTTCATCTCATTGAATTTGGCACCACTATGAATTGTTCACTATGTATTTTAAAAAAATTCAATGAATTATTGTAAATATATAAAACTTATAATATTACCCTCTCTCCCTTAATAATTTAAACCTATTATTCCTTAAAAATTATTTCAAATAAATGTATTAGATGAGTACGCTTACCAACTCCAACGTATCCCTTAAGGCCTCCAAGATTTCTCACACGAAATAATCCAGACTTTTTTAGACCACAATTGATTGACAGCCCGAAATCAGTTTCGAAAACACATGTTGATTGTACACATCTCCATGTCATTCCTGCAAACAAACGATCATAAAATACAACATTATTTCTGAAGTTCTATAGTGCTTATTACTATTATAATAGTAACGAGATGGTATTCATTATGATAATACTAAAAATGCTTGAAATTGACATTTCAAACATGATTAAACATTTACGTATCCAATTAATTTTAATTACACTGATAATGTAACGAAAGGATACGTCGTATTATTTAGTTATTATGTTTTATGCGAGTGAAAGCTGTCGTAGGTACTCATGACCAGTATGAATCGACAATTTATTATATGATTTTCATACTGTGATCGATTTGTGCATATTATTATTATACAGTTATACAGTTTCGCAGAATAGTAATTAATGTATTTTTACAATACTGTCAAATACTATGACATATTATATATACAATGGGTATACAATTATTATTATGAACTATACAAATTCTATAAGTGGCATGTGCATCTAACTTTCCACACTAAACTTGTGATTATAATATTTATGTATAAAAATATAGTACTTTAAAATAAGTGACTACTGATTCGTGTATCATAATTACTATAATGTTTAGAAACTATAAAATAATGTTTATTTGTATAGATTTCTAGGCTCCTATAACTACAATAGAAACTATTATAATAATATATAGGTAAAAGATAAGCTTCAATAAAATGATAAGTATGTGTTTTAATATTATTACCTAATGTAAGCTAATCAACTTGTTGTTAAAGCTTAATTAATAATAATAATAAAATTAATATAACAATCAGGACATTGGACATCTAAAAAATAACATGTTTGTGGTTACAAATATTTATATCAGGAGTGTTATTATTTTATAACAACTATATTTATTTATTTTTTACAAGTAACATTTTTAAATTTAACATAAGCATTTGAAAACACAATCATTGATAATTGTTTAGCATGATGTGAAGAAACATGATAATATTTAATATTATGTACTATTCGTCATTAATCAGAAGTCATGCTTTTAACGCGCACCGGCGAAAAGGTTGATAATTATTATTAACCTTATAATTGCATACCCACACGGTAACAGAATGAAAGGTGAACATATGAAATATAATATACAATAAGGTTCAATTCGATGCAAGTTAAAACTATTACAATTATACATAATATGAGGAGTGTTATTCTTGTGCCATGCATTATAGCCGGTTTGGCCATATAATAATATGTACCAAAAATCATATTCAACTAAGTATTATTAGTATTTGCTTTTTATAATGCTTGATATCGTAATCTGAAACTTCTTCAATCAATCGAATTTGTTTAAATATTTAGAATCCAACAAAAGTACACCAATAAATAACTCCGCCGTTTAATTCACACTAATTTAATGTAGAATATTTTAATGTTTTTACACTTGAAATACAAAATGTTTTTGAAGAACCATTGTATTCCATGTATTTATACATAGGTATAATATTTATGAACCATTATAATATATTCTAGTTCGGGTCTGTACACGACCTGACCCAAAGACGTATACGTGAACCGTAAAATATGAGGAGTTTAAATTTTTCACACGCCTCGGGACAGGACACGTTTGTTGGTCGACTTGCACACACGCACACGCTTACTAGAAATACAAAATCTTTCTTTTATCGCATTTTAAGACAACAACGGAACAGCGTGTTAAAGGTCATTCGTTCTGGGCGATTGTATCTACGTACTAACACTATTTCAGTTCATACGTATATTGAAACAGCTGTTAACGTTTTTATTCGTGGCGTGTGGAAATCGCTCATATAAAGAATTGCTGGAAACGCTTTGAATACATACATTACAAATAAGTGCACCGATCCGTGTTAGGTAACTCTTGTAGTCATTAATATGATTGTTAATCATTGAGAATCGCGGTAACTCTTGAATGTAGTCTGGTCAAACCATTATTACGTTTATTAATAATATTTAAAATAATACCTACTTATAGGTACCTATGTATGTGCACATTTTACTTAACGCGGCTAACAGACAACTATTATACAGGAATCTATAACTGAATGATGGTATTTAGAAAATGTATTTTTTCACAAAGTATATAATTTGTTGATTGTTTACGACACGTGTTTTCTTTATTTTCAGCATGTTAAGTATATTATTTATAATATTGTTACGGTATAAGCGTATAGCCTCCAGTCACATTCAAATGGGTACATTTTAGCGATAAATAAAACGCATAAAATCGTGTGTCATTTAATGATAATAATAATAATAAAAAATACATTAATGTAGGAAGTTTTTATTAATAGCTAAGTGTATGTTTAAAAAAATTTGTACTAATAAACAAGATGTGGGTTTATTACTTAGAAAGTACAAAAATATTATTATACCTCAGCTTCACCTAGCATGTTGTTAAATATAACTGTTAAATTACCTTGGGTCAGTATTTCAAGATTTTATATTTTATTATGCCCAATGCATACTAAAAAATGAGTAAAATTAATAATCGATATGGAAATACAAAAATACGCTCTACGGAAATAATGATCTGGCTCTATAGAATCAACCAAATTTGATAATTTTTTTTGAACTAATAGAGAGTATTCATTCTACAGCCGCATCAAACTCTGTTTTTCAATATTTTAATCTTAAACTTTACAATATGTCTTCAAAAATAATACTAAGTAGTATAATTAGATTATACCATTATTTTAAATAAAATAAAAAATCGGAGTTCAATGTGTCATGTAAGTATTCTTCTTATTCCAGATAAAAAAATATTTATCAAAATCCGACAATTCTACAAGGCATGAGAATTAATCCCATGAAGTCATTTTTTTCGATATAATACACCCTATCAACCCCCTCCTCCTAATTAGGTATCGGGTTGTAGATTAGTGGAAAAGTATTAAAATTAAGCTGACAACTAAAATATACACTTTAATTTTCAAATAGTATAGAATAGTGGAAAATTTGAAAAACGGGCATCGGGCCCCTTTAGCTGTCTTTGTGTACAAGTGGTAATCGAAAGTAATAACATTGGTCTATATTATGCCATAAACCTAACGTGATGAAAAACTCAAGACTGTTTAGTTATATTCAAATATAAGAATAGCGTCGGGACAATTGAACGACACACAAAAAATTATCAGTGCATCAAAATCTTTATAATATAATTAGGTTGAATTTGTATTAATTTTTAAAATGTAATTGTCGAGATACAATAATTACCCATTAAAATCTCAATAAAAAAAAAAAAAAAAAAAAAATATGTTGAATGAAAATTGCATAACTTGAACCATTTATTATATTATTTCATTATTAATTTAATTGTGAATTAACTATTTAAGTTTTGGGTGTTTAATATAAAGTTAAACCAGAATTACACATTACATTTATACATAACATTACATTTTAGAGTGCAATAAAATGGAATCGCTTCACAAGACAATGCTCGTGCAAATGTAAAATTTAAATAATAGATATAGGTAGATAGGTAGGTATTTAATAAAACATTTTAGAAACTTACTTTTCTTGTTCGAGTTTAAACGCACCGAAGGACTATTCCGATAATTGGCGTACGGGCTAACGTTGGCCAACAAGATCGAATAATTATTCCACAATGAACACAACCCGTATACGGTGTATAGTAATGTGAACATGTTCTAACACTTAAAAATTTCAATAAATATTTATTGAATTTAAATCTGTATGTTTAGCAAAATTACAATTCGAAGCACCTACTGCTAACAAACTATGGTGCTTACCTCATTGTTTAAATTGTCAAAGCTACAGTCAAATTAGGTCTTACTAGAACAATCGTACCAGATGTGTTCGATATGGCGAAAACCAGTCACAGCTTTGTAACTTAATACCAAAATACAATTACTCTTGCCAAATGTTGAAATGGGCCAACTGCAATTGTCATCATGCATCAAGGATGCATGTTTATCAAAAACGTACAACTTCGCAACCAATGATTCATCTCAATGAAAGAATACAATTGGTAATAAAGACAATCTAAATTCTGAAACTAATGTAGTGTACAACCAAATTTCTGATAACACCTCAAATTTAAATAATATTTCCAACTTAACTTATTCTCAAGTTACCAAATCGAACACAAAACACTCAAATAATCAACATTATATTGTACATAAGTATACAACTTTTATATTAAATTAACCTCAATTTTAAACGAATTTTGAACTCTATTATCAAATTGATATAATATAAACCCATTTATATTACTTCTAACAAATGTTATCCTTTATTATCAATATTACTATGGAACATTAATTTACTAACACAAAACAAAAAAAATTTTAAATTAAATTGAGGTTCTGTTGCTTATTACTTATTAGTCAACTGTTTCCCCACATGAGTGTTTATAATTATTTATTTATATGCTTTCTTTTATGCTCAAAATGACTCATTTAATAATGGCTCATTATGCACTGTTACTTTAGATTGCAAATATTTTTAATAATAATGATAGTAAAAAGTTGCATTATATTGCCATTGCACACGCACAGCAGTTTAAATAGTTTGAACGATATGATAATATAGATAGATTTGAAATAATCAAAACTTCCATGTTAATATTTTTTTAAATTTTACAAGATGATATTGAATACAATATAATATAATATAATGAGAAAACGTTAAATTGGTATATTGTGATTTGTGTAAATAATTTTAAACACAAGATATAGTGTACGTCAATTATAATGTCAACAATTATGTGAAAAACTAAAAAGTATACACTGTCTAAGTGGTCTCATATAAAAGATATGCTAATGATATTTTCCACAGTAAAGTTTTTCTTTTCTCCTGATGAGAATCCAAACCGCATGACATGGCATATGATTTCACTCGTTTTGGACGTATCTCGCGTGTGTGCGTATTATCGAACTATGGTCACCACAATTGGTTTGTTGAAAGTCTTGTATACCACACTTTAAAACTACATTTATAAAACGTGACCGCACTTGTGTGTGTGTGAGAGAGTAAGCGAGTTAAACACTACGCGTATAGAGCGCAGAGAAAGTATACGCAAATGTTTGTATAGTGGTTAAAATTCGGGTTCCAGTGAATTTTTTCTTCGAAAACTATAACTGTGAGAATGACAAATCGGAAATTGGTTCACCAGTTCATAGTTAGAGGGTTGGGTTTGTCTATGTACTGTATACAAGGAACCACTGTTCGTGTGCCAAATATAGGGTATGCTTATGAGTTTAGTACAACGAGTCATAAAAGAAAGTAGTGTGATGGGGTGAAGAATAAATATAAAAATAAACACCGTATCAGTTGTAAGTATACAGGTGTAAACTGTATGTAATAGTATCTATATAAATATATATTGTATAATACAATACACGCATAGGTGTACACTGTACATTAGTATATTGCCTATATAGGTATACCATATATGACGTTGGACACTAAGACGGCATTGCAAGCTTGTAGCGTCAACGTTTGTTGATGGGTTTATAATGTTATATTATTCTTTTTTTACTTTCCATAATATTTTATTCCGACGCAAAGTCGAAGGTTATGGGAAACTCGTAAACTTCAAACCGACTTACTATATTATAACCAGTTTCCGTAAATCTTGTTGAATATTCAAACGTGGGTGATGTACTGATGTATCAACTATCAAGTCATTGTTGTATTATAATCATACTGCAGTGAAGCGATACAGATCATATTTTACACTTAGGTGCTTATCGTCTATAGAATGTTCCACCGAAAAATGTAACATAAATTATCCTATACCTGTCCTATTCAACTTTCCTTATTTGAATCTCACAAGCTCCGTACGATTTAAATAATGTAAATTTACTTTCTATTGCCAAGGCGATAATAAACTAATATATCATTAAATAAACTTGATCGAAAATCAAATTGGACTACATTTTAACCCTCTTATGTAAATAATCAAAAAACGAGTTGTACAATGTGAATCAAGAACAGAATTGTGAATACTTTTAGTAATTGTATAATTATGAGATGAAGCTAAGTTCTTAAATCACGTGTATGACTAACAATTAACGCAATGATTCAATTAGCTGACCAGAATCGAAGGCCTAGAAACTGCTTTCACAAATGACTAATACTGTACAAAAACACGATAGTTAAAAACAAAAAAAAAACCATGTCCGCCAGGAAAATTGAATATTTACACAATCACCAGAGAAAAAATATCAGTTTTTATTATCAAATTAAAAACGTGACTGGATCAGTTATAGAAAGCTCTGATACAATACCACAGTTTCAATTACATATGTAACTATATTATAATTTTTCGTTCTACAAATACATCGAAACATATCCATTTAAAGGGATTGGCCTTAAAAATTCTGTTTTGTAAATTTATCATGAGAGAACTTCCATAAACGCTCAAGTTCTATTTGTATATTGAAATTTAGTGGATTACATTACAACAATATACAAGTATATTTATTTATAGAATATTAATTAAATAATAAATATTAATTAGGTTAATTATTATTGAATTTGAATAGTAAATATGCAAACCATAATTTATTCAAAACACAATATGTTATTATTATATGATTGAGTGACGTGATTATATATTTTTCTGATATTATACAATATTGCGATACATGATAATTTATTTTTAGTTGTGATTCTAAACATATATATTTATAATAAAACTATTATGGCACCTGCTTATTAGTCAATTTATATGTGTTTTACTAAGAACGTTTAAAAAAGTTTTGAATCAATTTACATAGGTAATATTATTAACTGTTTTAGCTGTACACTCACATGGAAAACCAGTTTAAATCGATTGTTTGCAATGTCTCTCTGTAAGCCTCGTTCCGGTTGTAACGGTACGCGTTCAACAACCCGAGTTATAAATTCCAATACTTAATAACGTAGAACCTAACAATCGATGTATACCTAAAAATATTAACAAAATATATAATTTAAGTTATGTTTTAAACGTACTTGATAGCATGAATTTAGTAAACGTTTATTATTTTTTTGTTTTAGAAATTATACTTTGTACTATAAACCATTTCAAACGAATAATACAAATAAATTATATGATACCTATCATACATCTTAAAATATTTAGTTGAAATTATAGTAACTTTATCAATTTATCTTTTATGTAGGCATTATACTGTACCTACACAAAATGGACATTAATATGAAACTGGTTTTTAAATAAACACAGAAAACGAAAATGTATTTTATTTTATTTTGAGGTAACACTAGATTTATGCATTAGGTACTTTCATATAGGTATAACAATTCACAGTTAGTTTTGGAAACTTAGCTATCGCCAAGCCATGACTAGGTTAGTATTTTGTAAGATGCATCTAGAGATACTGTTAACCAAGTTATTGGAGTAGGACGATGTACATACAACGAAATATTTACAGACTTCAGTGCTGCTTAGCATTCAAATAATATGCCAACATAGTGACACAGTATAAGTATAATATATTTCATTATTTACAAATAAGATATTATAACAGATATAATAAATCATAATAACTATAATATTATTGAATAACATAAATACAATATGTAAAACAATTATTAAGATTATCATAATTTATTTTATTTTTTTAAATAGTTAAAATATACATCCATACAAATTCACACTAATTAATGTTGAATAATAAGAAAATAAATAAATTTGGTAAATTTTAGTTATAATCATTTTAATGATATCATGTATGCAAAATAATGGTGCAAATACAAAGCAATTATAATACCATTACTTGTTAACGGTTTTACTTTTGGAAAAGCATTTTATACCGCAATCAAAAATGATTTTATATAGTGAATCATATTATACTTAATTATTTTAAACGATTATAGTCTATATTTGAAAACTAATAAGGTAACTCGTATATAATTATGTTACTTGTGAATTGAAATAAGGTTTTCAATGTTAAGTTATTTCCAAAAGACGTGTATTATTATATAGACATGTATCCAATATTTTTTTTTCAGGTACCTGTATTCAAACTATATTCCTGCGTTCGTTTTACTATTACTCTGTAGTCTGCAGTAATAAAACTAAACAAAAATCTACCTTAGATTAGAACTATATACCATCGACGGTTTAAAAATAAGTACATTATTAGTATAATAATTATTATAATATAATTTTTAATAAGATATATTAAAATAGATTAATTGACTTTAATACAATATGTCTATGTATTTCGGAAAATATAATAAAACTTTATGTATATAAAATATAAATTGATGTAATATAGGAACACTAGATATTAAAAATTTAAATTTTCTTAAAAACAATGTGTTCTTGGACTTTTTGAGATAAACAGTGATTGATATTTTAGGTACTCTACTAGCCACAATTTATTAATATAATTACCTACAACTCGTATTCTGTAACATCAGTACCATTTAGATTTTAGATACATGAGTGACATACGTGAGGAATAAGATTGTATTAACATTGACTATTGACATTGGAGGTTATAAGTTTCTGTTTAAAAAATTGGGTGTTCGGGTGATCAGAATACCGGTAAAACGACCGCGGTTATAAATATCTTATAATATGATTCTGAATAGATTGATAAAAAATAAACAGGTATACCTACCACGTGTGGATAACATTTTAAATTACGGTACTTTCTCTTGGACTCCCACTAACTCCTGACACACACGCACATGGTAGGATGTATTACAGCTTATATATAATACTATGTATAGGTATTCACACAAGTCTACAACACGTGAGTGTGTGACGTATGTTCACATACGAGCGAAATGGAACCTTGGGTTTTGCACCGATTTACTTCAAGGTTAATATTATGTACATGTTTTTATTTCGAAATTATAATAATAAATAACGACGACAAAGACGTACACCATAATGGTATATGTCCATTGACCGCACACGCAATATAGGTCATCTTTTGACAATCAATATCGTTTTGGACACACGTCATTTATATAAACGGTTTTTAAAGAACAATATTGATTACAACTAACTTTAACCAATTTTACAGAATAGTATTCCACCATAATTTAATTTCTAATTTAATTTCTATTTCTTTTTATTATGTATGTTATTTAATACGTTTATAATGACGAGAAACATTTTATACACGTGAAACACAATAGTATAATATTATTACACCTACAAAATACACACATTATACTAGGTATGTTATATTACATAACATTAACATGTAGGTATTATGTGCACTTTAGATTTTAGAACGCAAGTCAGATACATGATTTAAATATCTAAATATTTAAGACAGGTGCACAATTAATAATGATCAAATTTATATTTTTCTCTCAATCGTTCATCCTCCAATACGAAATGTACAATATTTTAATGTAGATGACTATCTATGAGTTACCGTATACGTGGTATGTATAGTATACCACCAGAATTTTATGTAAGCCTAAACTTCTAGGACAACATTCCGAATACGGTGGCAATTATTATTGTCTAGGAAATTCTAGACCCCCGAGAAAATGACAAGCAATGAATTGGGTGAAGTCAAATTGATTAACGGAGTCGTGTTCGGTCACTAGTAGAAACTTGGAAATAATTGTGAAGTTTTTTTTTTTTTTTTTTTGTTAACTTTTCGTAAAGGGTTTTTTTCAAATCGAGTGGACCAACGTTTCGTATAGCTACGATCGATATGTGTGAAAAGTGATTCGGGTAGCACATAGGAATGTATTATATTTTACTCTTCATGTTCATTTGTCCACGAGTATAAATTACTACAAGCCATTCATATTCTTAAATCAGTATTATTGCGTAGTCACATCAAAATTATCGTGGAAGCTGCTGATTGATAAAATAAAAAAAATGTACAATATCCGGAAATCCGTTCGAAAATTGAACAATATTTATCGTAAACAATTGATTATTAATTAGGTACTACACGCCGTGTTAAAATTGTGTTTGTACGTGTACCAAACTGATTTATTAAAACAAAAATACAAAATATCACAATCAAAAGTTTCAAAAAATATCAAATTAAAATTCTGAGTATTGTGTATAAACATAAATACATTCTGAAAATAACAATTTCTTAGCTGTAAAATAATTTACAGTCTATTTTTAGAAATAAAACAAATATGAAAAAGTGTCTTTGCTTTTTATTATGAAAGTTTTTTTTTTTTTTTACAGTTTAACGGACCTTGGTTCTTCATAATAATATCATATAAAATATGAACATTAAAAAATAAACATTTATAGATGAATAATTATTACAATAAATTAATTGACTTAATACATAGGTACACGAAGTTTACATAAAATCAACTTATACATCACTATTTCTTAAAAAAAACATAGATCTGTATTTAAAACTATCACCAGTAGATGAAAACAAATCTAATGAATCTAATTTGGAAGAGCCATATTTAAAGTACGCGAAAAAAATGAATCAGAACCAGATTTTTTTTTAGATAGTAGAAAATAATAAATAATTCTTTACTTCTAGAGAGATATCTGCTAGTTTTCTTTTAAGGGACAGAGAATCTAGACCAACTGATATTTGGACAGTAACAAATGATTCTCTAGAAATAAGAATATTATTAGTATATGCACTCTTTTCAAAAATTTGTATTAAAAAACTTCAAGTTCATTAATATAAGTCGATCAATTCTGTTACCAAATTAATGAGCCAAATTCCAAGGAAGAACAATATACATTTTTCAAGCAAAATATATTTTTAAACTGTTGCGTATTTTTATTAATGAAACCAAGCATCTTGTATGATTTATTTAATAATGTCTTGGATTTTTGGAGCGAGTAAATGAAATAACCTTACATTGAGTAATATTTAGGTGATTAGTGTTATACCAGGAAAAAATTAAATCTAAGTTCAACTGTAAAAGTTCAGAGTCTGCAATACGTTTTAGCATCGTCTGCGTAAATCAAGATTTTTATGGGATTATTAAATAATTGAGGTGGGTCATTAATGAATATTAATTGATATTCAATGTATATAATGTGGTATAGAAAGTTCGTTTGTTAGGCATTCAAACTAATGAAAAACAAAAAAATTAAATATTCAAGTTGCATTCACGAAACATTTAATGAATCAATAGTGAGCTATATGGTCACTTAAATAACATGATGTATTAGCCCATGATTGGTCAATTACATTTTATTGAGTCATATATGAGAATTAATAAATAGTGTATGCCACGGCTCGGTATTAGTTATGTAAGTCAATTAAAATTGTATACCCACACCATAATGAAGACAATTTTGGACTTGAATATATACTAAGACTAAACAATTTTACATTCACATTAACATTCAAAGATATTTTATTTCTGAAAATTATTCTAAATATGTAATATAACCAGTGCAAGTAGACAACAATTATACTTTGATAAAGAAAGTATCTATTCAAATTGATGACCCTTAAAATGTATATAAAGAAATAAAATATATCCACAATAGATCAATCATATTTATAATTTTTCACTCATGTATTCCAAAGTACAATCTAAACGTACGTAAATGCTAATCCCATTTTCAACTAAAAATAAATAATATGCAAGTATTACTTTACGTTCTTAACAAAACATAAATTCAATCATGCTAATAATAATCATTCTTTGTCGACACTTTTATATACATATTACCTAACGGTGGTTTTTTTATGATGATTTTCTAAATTATTATAAATAAGTTCAGTAATTCAAAACGGTCAAATATTATACAAGCAAGAAAATATTTCTACTACATGAACTAAGAATATATAGTTGTATAGAAATATAAAGTATACTAAATATTGGATCAATGCGTAAGTTCAAGATAAAATATCTGTACATTTTTAACATATTTTAAGTTACTTATACATTTGTTTGTTTTCTTCATACAATAGTTCAAATGTTATGTCATCAAGCAAAGGTTTCTGAATTATGCGATGTAAGTATGCAACAAAGAATGTCACTGTTCATGCGGAAAATTACGAGTACTTATAGTGACAATTTTAGTATCTTAAATTGAACCATTAGGTAGGTAATGTTGGTAATAAAATTGTTATAATTCAAAACTACATCGTGTTTATTGTTTAACATCAAATAATTGTAATGGTTACAAATGATTATTATGTTATTAATTAAAAGTATATAACAACCATAATATTATATTTCTGTATTGTGTATTTATTTATACAGTTGATAGATTTTATTCTAAATTTCGATTTTTAAATAATTTGGAATGAAAAACGTAAGTGATTAATATAAAAATATAGCTTTCACTAAAATCTAGTTTAATGATTTGTATTTCTTTCTCCCTGTTTCTCTCCCTCGCCCCTCCTGTACATATAACATATTGTTGTATGTCGTATATATTTTTCTATCACCTCCCTCACCCTCCGTTTCTATCACTCTCTATCTCTCTTTAGCTGTTAAATTGTCAGACATACATATTTTGGAATGCATGCTATATGAATGACCGGTCACTTTCTCCGATGTCTTATCGAACACTTCTGAACCTAATTATTATTAATCATAAAATATTGTCTGCCGATGACGGTCACTTACTGTTTCACGTGGGACCACCTACACAATTGCAGGTTACTTAGGTGTGTTACAAACAACTATTACAATTTTAAGTACATAAATTAAAAATACATTTATATTATTTTAACTATAAAATCAATAATGCAATTTTTTTCTGAACAAAGAACCTATTGTATGTAACTAAATGAATGTTTTCATGTTATTATAACTTATAAAATATCTATATTAGATTCTATCTGTTTATATATATACAAACCGATAATATGTTGTTTTACGTAGTGATATTTTACGCACCGCCAACGGAATTTGGTTGTTACTTGTTAATATATATATATATAAACATGCATATTAGCAAATGTCTATATTCTAATATGTCGGTATTATAAGTCACAACTAGTCGATTATTATAAAATAATAACATACATCTTAATAAAATAAACAAATACATTTAGCTGTATAAAATAAATGCTTTGATTCAATATTACATATTATTATTAAACTTTTATATATTTGGTATATCTCATAAATATCATCTATATCACATAATAGAATAGCCATATTATAGCCATATAGGTATCATACTGTGATCACACATATCTGTTGATTGTTTTAGATGGTGCCTGCTAATTGAATGATTTAAATAAATTAAATACATTTTACTACGAGACATTTTTACTACGGGGAATTATAATTAGGTATCAGATATTATTTGTGACTATTGACCTAGGCTATATTGGATTAAACATACCACCTTTAATATATATAATAACACTTATATAGGTATCTAATTAGTACCTATAAATAGGTAAAATATTAACTAATTGATATAACTCGGTTTGCATATTTTATTTATTTTTTAACATTTTATTTCATAAATATATTTCATGGACGTTAGGTACTTCTGAACCGTTTTAAAGCAGTGTACTAATTAGATATAATCAGAAAACATTAATTATAATGATGCAATTATCATTTGTAGTAACGCCGTGCTACTTTCTATACAAAATCATATAGATACGAAATAAATAATATATTACCTTCTATCTATACTCTATACATATATATTATACATAGGCACATATTTTGTACTGTTTTCATTGATACTCTTGTACATTTTAAACGAATTCATAACGCGTCATAATATTATATTATGTAGTTGCGTATATATATATATATTTGTAGAACGTCGATATTATTTATTATTATTGTACTAAACGCGATGCTTTTAGATTCTTGATATTCATAACGTGTGTTGTAAGTCAGATTTATTCGTGGTTACTATTTTTAATTCCTAGAATAAGATAAACTACCGATTAAATACGGAAAAAATTAAATAAATATGGAGTCGTTAAAAAAAAATTGGGTTTCGTTAGTATATTATTGCTTGAAAAAAATAATATCATAGAGACCATTTAAAAATATTTTTAAGTATTTCAGGAAACATAATATCCAATAATAATAAAATGATATAAATAAATATACCAATTTTTAAATACATATGCAAGATTTACTTTTTCTGATCAGGAAAATGTAATTATAAAATCATAGCCATTCTTCCATAACCACATACAATCATGTCAATCAGAAAAATGGAATTTATCAAACACGGGGAATACAAATTTTAGTTATGTGTAAAACTGTTTTATATTTAATACATGATGGATATTAGCAAGACTTCAATAAATAAAATGTTCCAGAACGTTTTATTTGTTCACAACGTTCAAAAGTATTTTATAATCCATGTCACATTTATACATTTTAACGTTTTAGGTAATACAAAAGATAATCATTAGGGACTATGGTAGACTTTGCATGCACATAGCATTATAAAATCATTGACACAGTAAATATTGTGATATTAACAACGACACAGCAGAAAGCACTTATTCCGTTAACTGTAATGGGTTGCTTTTCTTCACATTACTGTACACAGAACTGACTACTAAGCGCTTTCATAATATGAACTGTATTATCGACCTTTAAATCTAAACTGGTAAATGATAACAGTCTGTTAACCTAGATTACTAAAACGCTTCTTAAATTTATTTTAAGACTTTTAGAGCTGGCCTTGATACAAATCACAAAATACAAACACATAACAAAAATACATTTAGAGTATTATAATAAGAGTAATATACGGTTTATACATTGTATGGTTGTATGATAAATTTACAAACAATCAATCATTTTGTCTGTCGAGGTAACGCATATATTTTCTTAACATATACAATTCCGTTTAATCAATCCTAAGAGCGAGTTAGTAGATGCATTTTCCTTCTTTGTTCACGATGAATTTTAAGTGTTTTTCGTTTTTAGTTTTAATAATGAGAGCTATATTAATATCAAACTTTGGAACTAGACAAATATCTCTAAGACTTTGATAATCGCTGATATTTCTTTACTATAAATAACATCAGCAAGCCATATTCTTGGAACGCTCTTAATGCTATATTATGTGACGGTCGGGTCCTCGTATAATTTTTACTTTTATTTTCCTTGATAATATAAAAAAATATTGAATCCAAAAAATAATATCATTAATCTTAGAGAAAAAATTACGATTTGTATTTTATATAAATGGTAAAATCTTGCTTGAAGCTAGCTGATGATTCATGAATGGCTTATAGAAAAATGATTCTGTGGAAGTTTCAATTTATTAAAAACATTTTGTGATTAAATAAAAAAAATTAATATTTCAAGATAACATCATTTATTATACCATATTAGCCATTATATGACACTAAAAATTATCGAATACTTTAGTAAATATAAATAACTTCAAATTTCAAATGTGTTACAGACTATCAATCTATCAACAGATATTAATTGTATGGGTAACTTGTATTAACTATTTAATACTTATTATGTTCTTATTTTACGAGTTATATTATATTAACCTTGTTGATATTAAACTATAAAATAATTACAATTATATAATATTTTATATTTTAAAAACAAAACAAAATAGTTTTTGATTGACAATTATTATTAGGTACTCTTGAAATCATTAAATTAAAATAGTAATTATTATACAATGGTTCCAATTTTTTATCATACATAACTTGAATGTTTTTATTATTGTTGTATGTCATTATTTTATTAACTACTAATTGTTACTTGTTAATATGTGTTTTGTGAGACTGACAAATGATTTTTGAAATGGTTTTTTTAAACCAGTTTACATTTAAAGTATTATATATGTGTCATGTGTATGTAATATGTATGTATGTATGTATGTATGTATTTATGTATGTATGTATGTATGTATTTATGTATGTATGTATGTATGTATGTATGTATATATGTATATTGTGGCATAACTCCATGGAATAACTCATATTCAAATAAGCTAAAAATGTTTAGATTTGTATTATAGGGATATACGTAGGTCAAACATTGCGTTAATAATACGTTATTATTACTATCGAATATTTTTGCTATGGTATAACCTTAAGTTTAGAGTACAGGTTATAATTTATTTTTAATACTGTATCCGTGCTGAATCCTGTTGATTTTAATATTCTAACTTAATATGCATTTTGAATATGACATGAATATTGCATTCTGACTCGTCTGTTCAACGGGAGGTTCATGTTCACAACATGCAGTTTAACCATACCTAATTAATAATTATGTGCATACAAAATATGTATCCCACAGTATCTCTGTATATTATTATAATTAAAAATAATATAATGGTAAACGTAAAAGGCATTTTTATAATTATTAGTGTTTTGTTCAATGTATATAATATATAATACTAAATAGTTAATATTAATAGAAAATTGTTTGAACCAAAGAAACGTACCACATAACAGTAACATATTTATTAATTATTTCGTTTTTCTGTTTACAATTTTTGATTTTAGAAAACTATACACTCGATACCACATTAGAAATTAAAGGTAGACTTAAATTTTTAATTCACGATTTGATGTAGTTGCCGAAAACTGAACTATATATTACCTACCATCGCGTTATAGAGTTCATAATATTACGTTCTATAGATCATCGTTAATGGATAATGACGTTTTGATAGACCACGAATGCTGTATAAAATAACAACCAGTCATAATTCGGTCACCTCCCACCGTGCTTTTACGTTAGGTACGGAAGAACATTATAATATTATTATATCTGTGGTATATGAACCGTGTTTCGTGAACAAATCGCAATTGTTTACATTTTTATGTGTATGGTTCCGACGGTTACGTCTTTCAAAATTAACGGATGTGCTTTTGACACTTTTTCAACAGTATCCGCACAAGAAAGTTCTACGTGATTGAACGTTTTAGTATATATGCACATAATAGCAACATACCTATTATATTTACAAATATTATTATCACAACGTGTTAGTAAATGTGTGTGAATCTACATAATATTTCACACTTATTATTCTTCGCAGTATAGTACATCACCGTCTACCTATATAAATACGATCGACAGCGATACCGGATTTATAGAGGTTAATGATTGCATATTATAATAGTGCTGCAGTGCGCTTGTTAATTGTCCCCCACCCAAATCGTTTATAAATGTTATACCTACATGCATTGATGATGTCAAAGCAAAAACGGTATTTGCCGGCAAAACGTTTCATAGGTAAGTATTTATGTAAAAAGAAAGAACCACGGTATTGGTAATCATCCGAGTTCACTGCACACACGTGTCCACAACAAGTCTCACTCGACTACCCGGATCAATACGGTGTATTATGTGTTCACATTCGGACTCTCACATTCCACAAAATGTAATACGTACATATTTTATATCTACGTTTTATTTTCTCATTTTCATCGAGCTGCTTTATGCAAATTCTTTCTATATAAAACCAAAAACATATTAGTTTATTACCCACTCGTGTTGTTTTTAGTATACATATACAGATAGCTACCGTAAGTTGTGATCCGTCCAAAATGTATTATACCTATACTTTTAATTTTCTCACAGTTTGGCATGTACATTTTTTTTAAATCAACGCTTTGATTTGTCAACATTGATAGTTATTATAATAATACGGAGAATAAGATAATACTAAAATCATTTCGATATTTTACAAGTTCTATTTTGAGGTGAAATGTCATCAAATCTTAAAATATAAAGCCTTGTAAGTTGTTATTCTCGCTCGTAAAAAATTAGTTATAATTCGTAATTTGAATAAATATAATATTGGATTTCTAAAATTAAAATTTGAGATTACAGGAAATCATTTAAACTGATAAAATATATTTGGTACTTATAATTTCTGAAATACCTACTAGAAACTTAACCTACATAATATTATGGGTGAAGTATAATTCCCTATTCTATCTATAATTTATCCACGATTCGTCACTTCCTGAGTAAAGACTTAAAAGCCACTAAAAACGCCATTTCCAGTAATTATTATTCAATGCACTACACACAAATCTCTCTATTTATAGATAGGATAAGGTCCGAAAAGCTCGTGTTCTATTGACCGTGACATGAAAGCACGGCAGTAACCATAATTTCTATACAATAGAATGTGTGTCGCACACTAAACGTAATACTATAACATATTATATTATATATTTGAGAACTAAGACTCCAAAACACTTGAGAAATGCACCGTATTTTAATGATATCTTTTACACTATAAATACGTATAATAATTACTGTTCTTCACGATTTACATGTATACAACAAAATCGTGCACGGTTATCAATGCACCCGGGATCTTATTTTAATATTTAATAATGGCATCGTATCTATAGAATTATAATGTATAACTGTATAGGTAACTGCACATAGACTGCTAAATAATAATGTATAGATCTAACCTATAAAGTTATTTTTCGGTCTGTTTGTTCGTTCCTTATACGTGTTCTGCAGCAGAAGTAGAAGTGACCATCATTAAACAACTCAGAATATAATTTACTACGAACGTACTTCAGGTAGATATATACGTATAATATTATAGGCCAGTGTGCCAAACTATTATTTCCGATAACATCTCTACGGGTGTGGACCGAATACCGGTAAAATAAGACCAAAATCAACAACTGTCACAACGAGTACATTATTATTATTGTTATTTTAAAATATCGGTTAATTAGTAATAATTAATCAAAAATAATATCATGTCACGTAAACGGGTTTAATGTACTAATTTTTATAGCTGTAAATTTTCGGGATATCCATTAAACGTAATAATAATATATTGTTCGTATTACGTTATGTAAGTATAATATACATATATTATATTATTATTATTATATATTATATGTATAGTAACTATCACGAGGTTAAAATTTTTTTCCCCTTTTTTGATAAAACCTATTTCTTGTTCTCGTTTATCTTTCTACGTTGATTAGCTTTCTAATATAATTATAAGGCAAAAACCAGTAATGCATTATGTTTCCCTATACTTAGTTAATTTTCTCTAATGTTCTCAGAAATAAGCTGTTTTAAAACATCAAAACAACGTTAGTGACGATTATATTTTTTTTTTTTTTTTATAAACCGTAAATTATTAACTATTGTAATTTTTTATTTTAACGAGTTTGTGGATTATGAAGATATATCATAATATACGTACTTACTATTATACGATAGCATAACAAATAGGTAAAAAAATAAGATTTCATAAATAACATAAATATACCTATATATATATACCTATATATATATATATTAAATCATTATGCGTGGAAATTATAAAATTAATTTTTTCAGGACCTAGAATCCCCGATTTGTGTTTTTAATTTGTTTGACACTGATAAAATATGAGTTAATTATTCAAATTATAGTTATTAATTATTATTTGTATGTGCAATAAAGTTTAACTTTTAAGTAGTCTTAATACGCTCTGTTTAAATGTATTATTATATTAATTGTATAAGTTAAGTTATAATCTTGATATTTAATTATAATAAAAAATCTAACACAGATAGCATCAATATACCACGTGTATATAGGTACCTACAATAGGTATGTACCTACTTACACATTTTTTACATTCAAACGCATATACCATACATTTTTTAGAATATTGGCCGACAATTCCCTCTATACAAGAATATATTTATGTATTCATATAACTTCGTAAATTAATTTTTAGAATAAAATATAATATCATCTTTGTTCCGTACACAAATTATAATAAGAACGATGAGATGATTCTGGGCAGTCCAATTTTCAATTGTAATTGTATGTAATACCTGAAAAAAAAAACAATTACCAATAGATAATTGATAAGGCATTCAAACAACTGATACTGTCTCCATTCAATTGTATTTTTTAGATTATTTATTTATTTATTTCGTACTTTTAGAAAAATCTTTATTTAAAAATAAGTTCTAAAATTAATTTTAAAAAAACTAGAAAAAGTTTTTTAATTTAATTATAATTATAAATTTTATTTTATTTTATTTCCAAAAATAATATTGACTCGGCTATACGTGATGCATAATATAATAAATATATTATATGATATATAATCGATAAATATATTTTTTATCCATAATTATAACTTATATAGGCATCTATTCGTGGTTGTCTTTTGAAGGTCAACCAAATTAAATTGTAGAAGAAGCTCTTGATCATGCAAAACTAGAGATCAACCTGGTTCAGAATATTTCAAGTTTATTCCTGGTTAAGTTAGGTTAGGTTAGGAAATCAAGTGGACAAACATCTGGAGTCCGGACAAACAGACAAGATTCGAAGTTAAATAAAAAACATTTGAAAAATACATTTGAAATTTTATAACTTTAATACTAATTATTGTAGAAAATCCATATAATTTGAGAACATAACTGTATCAATAATATTATTTTGGGATTAGTTTTTTCAAGAAATGTTTTTTTTCAAGAAATATTTCGCTAAAATACAAAAGTTATTCAAAAGTTGAAAGATGGTTTGGATAACGGTCTATTGCTGTATTTTACAGAAGTATAATTTAAATAATATTATCAACTTATTTGACCTATATTCTAAGCTTAACAAGTGAGGTAAACTAGTGTAAATATTATTATAGTAGACAGTCTGCATTCATATGTGGCGCGCTGTTGAACGATAGTGAACGAACCAGTTTTCGATTTACAGTTTGACCAGAAAAAAATGCATAAGAATTGTCAAGTGAACATAATATCATAAAATAAAGAATAATATGGTAGTAATTTATATATTTTTATCGGTGTAACTTAATTAATAATACAAACATTATATGTAAAAGACCAATACACATTTAGGATATAGGTAGGCATATCATATTAATTATTATGTTATCAGATGAACTCAAAAATTCAGGTTTTTACAACATGTGGTATTACTTCTTCATAAATAATCAAAATAAAGTGTTTGTTTTACTATAATTTATTTTGACAAAGCTTTACATATTTCTTACAGGTAGCAGTAATTTACGAATTTGTCAAAGATACCGGACTTGCAGTACCTGTAAAAATATACATATATATGTCTACGGTATACACAGGTGATAAACTATAAACTACTTTTGTTAATATCTACTTTCACAAAATATTTTTGATATAGTTTCTCAAATAAATTCTTAGGGACTTCTTTTCAGGAAATTTAACACTCACCATTTGGCTTTGCAGTATTGATGATGTTAATGGTTTTTGGTTATGTTTAAACATATATAGGACAAATATTGTATTTAATTTAATCTACAACGGATATATGAGTAGGTATATATGTATACTTCTATCACACAAAAAAAATTACCAACATCAAGTTACAAATGTCTTCATCTAATGATATAATCGTTATGTTTACTAAACTTAGAAGGTTTAAACCCATTCATTGTTTTCACATTTGAATCTCGTGAGATAGATTATTAAATAAAATATAAAATTTTACACTGAGTTTTGAAACTTGAATTATAAAAAAAATTCTGTTTTTCATTATTAATTACAAATCAGAATAAGATATAAACTAATATAACTAAACAGTAGTGATCATTAAAATGCGATCGACAACCATTTTTAAACGATACTCATTAAATGTAAATGTTATTGTTCAAAGATTGTAAGATATTTTTTTTTAAAACTCACAATTTTATTGTATTCATTAAATGTGTATTATTATCTATATCATTGAATACCAAGTATCCAAGTATAAAGTATGTACATTGTACATATTATAAAGTGAAAATTTAAAACGTGAACATTTATGTTATTAAATCTGATACAACTATAATTGCACAGTATATATTCTTTCAATACAAATGGTATTGTATGATGTGAGATTTATAATTTATCAAAACAGTTTTTACCTAACATACTGATATGTGATAACAAATTAAACATAATAAAACATGTCATAGCATAATAAGATATTTTTTTTGCACTCATAATATAAATATTAAAAAGGTGAGCAAGTGGGTTGCACCCTGCTGTACAGTAGGTTACAAGTGGGCACTGTAATGGATGGTGTTAAATTTGAATATAATTATATAATATTGTATACGAAAAACGATTCTGAGCGAAGGCGGTCAGTCAACTTATGATATATTACTTAGTATATTTGATGATGTTATTTTGAATAATGTATTTTATTTACCTATTTAAGTGGAACCTTGTTAGGTCAATCTTTAGCTATTTTATAGTTTTATTTATCAATCTTTAGCTATAAAAGTTGAAAATTGTATAAAGTTTTAACTACAAAATCATTTTTAAATCTTAATAAATTTGATAAATTATGTTAAAATTTGAACTTTACGTACTTGATCTAAATTTTCACGCTTTTAGACCCAAAAAATAAAATTTAGTTGCGATTTATAGAAAAAATAAAATAAAATTGAAAATGTACGTAAACAGCTCAAAATAAGTCAAAATATTTTTAAAATGTTATCAAGTATATGAATTGATAAAATAAAAAGATAGTTTAAATTTCAAGTATCTAGAAAAATTCTTTTTTGAATTACAGCAAAGTAAAAAAAATCAGTACATGAGAAATCAAATGAATATCCAATGTCGTAAAAATTTGAATTTTAAACGTTCATAAAAATTTAATTTGACTTTCCGTTAGACATTTTAGATTCTGAGCGGAGCGATGAATGTATTGATTTTACAATGGTGTATGCTTATTCGCTTTTTTTATTGATAAAGATAGAAAAAAATATGAGGAATTTTGTATTAAATTTTCAAATCTTAGATTAATATTTTTTTAAGGTTGTTGACTCAATGAATAAAGACATTAAAAAAAATTAAAATTAAAAAATTAAAATGTTGACAGCGTAAACAGCTCAAAACAATTCAAATTACTTTGAAAATGCTAATTTAAACTTTCAGTGAAAATGTCATGTATACTTCAGAGTTTCTTCAAAAACCAATATAGATTTTGTCAAGAACGTTTTTCCTTAATTTTTTCCGTTTTTCCCGGCGCTTCTGTAAACTATTGGGTATCAAAACAGTGCTGATTTTCGGAAAAAATAACGTAATATTTAAGAAAAAATAAGTTTAAAATTAAAAATCATATACATAAGAATTTCACTAGGTCAATTACTAGGATTATGGTATAGTAATCGTGATACACACGTTTGTTAATCTTAAATCTCGATTTAAAAGGAATGTTATAAAAACGGAAATATACCAATAAAATATATATGTATAAAAAAAATTAATATATTAAAATTTATTTTACAAATAAATTAATTTAATGAATATACTTTATATTATATTATGAAGTATTTGTTTTAAATATTTTAATTTATAACATAATTTATTAATGCATGTTTATTGTCCATATAGTAATATCGGAGCAGTTTTAAAATATCTTAGTGAAACATTATTTACTATTATTTATCTATATATTAAAGTTAAACATATTTTACCATATAAAACAAAATAACAACATTTTTAGTTATTAAATAATGCATCTACTAATATGTTTAAATTCCATCGATGGTACACTTATAACAAAATTATATTACAGTACAATAATTACCTACATCTGATAAAATACAGATAATCTTATGCAGTTTGAAATCGTGCGTCCTAATTTACTATGTTTAAGCCTAGGATTAAATAATAATATAATTTGTTTTAAATAATGTAATTTGCATGATCAAAATAAATTCCAATATTTTAAGATAGAAGTGATACATGTACGAAACTAAAATATAATTTTTGTATTTTAGTAGGTGCACTTAGTCAAAACCATTAGTCTTGACAGTTAAATAAATAAATAATTTTAATAGTGTTGTATTGATGATTAAATGTATTGCTTTAAAGGTTTAATGACTATAGAATATATTATGAGATATTATATTACATAAGATAATAATATTAATAGATCGGTATGAATATTAATGAAGGGGTTAAAAAATGGAGTAAGTTCAGAATGAAACTGGTAATTAAGTATGTTAGTTTGCCTTTTTAAAACATGTAAGCTATTAATTGTACAATATGAAATATCTGCTTTATTATACAATTTGTTTTCACAATAACATATTATAAAATATTTATAATGCATGAATAATTATTGTTTTGGTCAAAGGGTCTACAGCACCGGGTTTGTAATATCACATAAATTGAGTTATTTTTAATATAATATATAAATTAATTAACTTAATCCCTCATACTAATTATACTGCAAGAGTCAAGATTAGCTCGACGAAAACAAAGACAAGGCATTATATCCAGGTCAGTTGTTTAAGTTTCTAAGTAGGTATCCCTCGGTGAATATTGAATTTCTTGAGAATAAAAGACCACCCATATTGTATTTTACTTAGGTATAATTTTTTTTGGGATTCACTGTACTAACTTGGTTGCTTTAATAGTTAAATTAATTTCAAAATCGTATTTGTTTCAATACTATTCCAAACAGATACATTTTTGGAAGCTTATTTTATGACGCAACGTACAATAAGCCGACAACCAGACCTTATAACTTACTAGTTTGATAATTATTATTGTTCAGGAAAAGGTTGTCAAAATTATACGTAGCTGTGTCTGCATTTTATTTCCGTCCACGTGCAATATATATGATTAGATTTCGTCAAAAATCAGTAGGTACCTACCTACGGTGAGAATACTTTCACAATATTGGAAATCGTCTAAAATATTTTATCAATAGTAACTTCAATAATATCTTTAGGTTCGGTGATCATGTCGTGCATATAGGGAGCACGTGTTTTGGACATGCCCATCAACGGTTTTTATTAGTTGTCGTGCGTCTGTTACTCTGTTTGTATTTTCCTATGGTTCTATTCAATTCGTTTTCAGTAGGTGTCCACGACCTATTGTCGATTACGAGATTATATTATTATTATTTAAATATCAGCTATTGTATGAAATCAGTTGGCAATGTTGGTGCAGTGCAAGAATCTTTGAAAACTGAAACAATATTTTCACAACTCACCCACACAACACTCATCTGCTTATCGTAATTTTGTTTTTATAACGAGTGCCGCACTAGTTTTATGTTTGGCCGATTCCTCTTGACGTTTACAGCTGAGATCCGCTAACAGTAAAACGTTGGTTTCTAATAATTTATTATATGAACATTCATAATGTGCAGAGTATATTATATAAATCGATTCGCAGTGAGTAAAAGTCCGAACAATAGATTTTGATTTCGGCCGTTCCCTCGGGCATTGAGTAGGTACCTACCGCAATACGCACGTGTATGGTAATAAAGGACAGCTATTATTTATCGGTGACATCAAACAGTAGTCGTTTTATCATTTCTCAAACCAATTGTTTCGGACACCGTAGCTATTAACTGCGTAAAATGAATTGGTAAGATACACCATTGAAAGTAAAAATAAAACAAGTGACAATAATTTATGTTTTTTTTTTTTTTTTTACAAATATATGACAAACGGATATATATTAAATAGGTTAATTTAATACCTAAACAGTTTAAAATAATTATACATTATAAATACATACATTGGTAGACTTAAAATGAAATTATATGAAACGAATAAAAATATGCCATGTTTCTACAGTACTATATTATTAAACAATGTGGGTAGGTACCTATTTAATGTGTTCAGACATAATAATTTATAACCTATCGTAGGAATGTTACAATATAGAATTAATTAAAACAGTAAAAACTATCAGTTTTATTTTTTATATGTTTACCTTACATTACAGTGTCCATTAAGTCATAAAACATTAAACATAAACTAATAAGGATTTGCTTATTTAAACAAATTCTAAATAACAACAGAGAGGAAAATTAATTGCAATTATATCATAAAATATACTTTATAGTAAAGGCTGGCAGACGGTCTTCGCTTAAAATCGTTTTTCGTATGCAATTATTTTATATTATTGAATTCAAATTTAACACATCCATAATAGTATTACTACTTTACTACTTATTCAAAATAAATAAAATATCACAATGCTAATTTTTATATTTTTAGTCTCCATAGAAGTAGCATATTTTTATTCAAATAAACCAACAGTTTAAATTGTTGTGTAATTATCATTACCGAATATTTTTATTTTGTGTTTATATGTTAACTAGAATTTAAATTATAATAATTATTGGAACTGTCAAAGTATGTTTCCAATCTGGTACATCAAAGTTATTATCTATATAATACCTAGTCTATATCCATGAGACCACGTAGGTCATATGTATTTATGAATATTATATATGCAAAGTACAATATATATATATATATATATATATATATCATTTCTTTTTTTTCACATATATTGGTACTTCATAATTTTGTATCACCGTGCAAAAATACCCAATGGTTAGAACATTTGTTATAATATTTTATATATTTTGTAAAACAATTCAATTATTTTATATGAATACATAATTTATATATTCTATTTTGCATATTATTAAAATTATCATTTAGAAATAAATTACCAATTAATTAACCTAATTACCTATTGGCCATTGTTTAGTAAATATTTTTTTATTTCACGTAAATTCAATTATTGCTGCTAATTTGTAAGTACATTTAAATATTTCAGCTAGTACCTAATATATATATGTGTACAACCTAAACTTGTTAATTAGAAAAAACTACTCAAAATATGTTTTTAATTTAAATAGAAACGTATTTTCTATGTGAATATTTTCCAGCTGGAATCTATTATAACTGTATTGTATGCAATATTGTATTTATGAGCAACAACTTTATAATATAATATTTTGAAATATGTATATTCTTGTGTTCAATAACATTCAAATTACACATTGATGCAGGTACCTAAATTAAATAGTGCCTATTAAAAAACTAATAAATATCTCATAGTCATTATTTTGTTGGGTTGCTTTAACTAACCATTCTGAATAATGTGTGGTAAACGTTTATTGTTTCTAGTATAGCGTGTTATTCACTCGATTAATTTTTTTTTTGCCAAATATCGTCTGGATACATTATTTAATTATACAAACACACACGCTATAATATATTTCATGTTTCTGTGGTATCAGGTTAATTTGTTATTTTGTATAATATCATGGGATATACCATTTTTAAAATCAGTAACGCAAAAAAATAATTAAAAAATGTCCATAAGGTATTCATTAAATTAATGTTTTATAATTCCTTGAAAATTAAAATGTTAATTAATGTAAAAAAAAAAACTGTTTTGAAACAGAAGTAAACTGATGGTTGGTATTCTATTTTCTTTTCGAACAACGTTGAAACGCAGGATATCTATTGGTCATTGGTGTGTAGTAATGTTAAAAAGTAAAATCATCAATCTCTCATTCAATTTTAAATAATTTTCAAAACCATTTGTTTGAAAATTATCGACGGCTGTCGATTGTTTTTTCTTTATGATTGAGAAATTCAAAAATTAACCGTTTAAAAAACCATTATATGATACAATATTTAAAATTCTTATATTCCAATGACATTTTTCAGGGAACGTCAAAATAAATATAATAAATATATAGGTGCCCATATTATACCTATTTTTCGGAAAGTTCGTGATAAAGCTGATACTAAAGCTCTACCTATACGTTTACTGTTATAATAAATCCACAGTAATATACACACAGAAGTTAAATGATCTTAGACTAGCTGGTTGTAACACACGCCTATAACGTATAACATTATGTACCATGCAGCGAACGACTCACCCATGAGCAGGAGGAACACGTACGGCAGAATCCTCATGGTAATGACGTGCGATGGGTCTATACAGTCTGTCACTTTCGCGATTGCACTCCGTCCACGAAAACGATGGCGTACGTCTTGTCGACAACAGAAATGTATCACGAAACAATAAAAATGACGACGAAAATCTCAACGAATACTAGAGACGAAAAATGTGTGCGAAAAAAAAACGATCGTCGAACGAATGTCACGAACGCGGCGGCGATTAGAATTCGAACGGTAACGGTTCGCTCCGGTGATAACGAGCCATTCGGACTGAGCGGCACAGCACTGACCCACACGCGCGCACACGCGGTCGCTTAAAAAATACGGAGGAGATCCGTCGGGATTCAAAGTTGGCGTTCGACAGGCGAAGACCGACTCTCGGGTCAGTGCTGTCTGTTCCAAGCGGTAATTATTACCGTACGCCTCGGCGGTGGCAATAATATGGCACAGTGGTCGTCCTTTCACCGCCGGCGTACCTACATATTATTATTATTATTATTATTAATATATATCATGAGACGCAGGTGGGTTTGGTTTATGTGTTACGAGTCGTATTATTTTGTGATCGGTGAGTAACGATGAGAAATCGATGCCGAACGACTAGATACGGTATCGGCAGAGGGTAGGTACCTATTCATAATATTTAGTGTTAACATTTTAAATCAAATAGAGTTTAACTGGAGTTTAGACAGTCACGATATCGTAGCTCTCCATCAACAAAATACCGGTAATATATCGGATAATATTACTCAAGGTATAAAAAATGTGGTTTTTTAAAAAAAATATTTTGTTAGTTTAATTTTTGATTTAAGATTAAAACACCTTTTTTGTACACATTTTTTAGACATTAAATATTTTAATTCGTTGTGAATATAAAATAAAGTTAGAAGGTACCATCAAAAAAAAAAAAAAATAAAAATAATAAGCTACAGGGATATGCGTGTGGTATAATATATTATATTTTATATAATAAATTATAAAATTAAAAACATTTAACCGCTTTTTAAGCAATTTATTGCTTGCTTGATTATTTTAAAACCGTTATAACATAGTTCTGGTAAAATTAAAAAAAATATATTACCTAGTCTTTCTTTAATTTGTTTTACTAAATATTTTGACGCCCCCAGGACATGTCATACTAGGCAAGTTCCACCTGCCTTTATTGAATATTGCATGCATCATAGTACCCAAAATATTATAAAGTATATGATTTAGTATTACAGAAATACGATTAGAAAAATACTAACGAGTTATGGGTGAAACCTATTTCTACTAAAAAATAAAAAGGATCGGTACTCATTATTGACAAAAAAATAGTTGGGGAAACGATCTGAGATAAGGTTTAAGACAATGAACTAAGTAATACACACATATAATTTTAGATATCTACTTTGAAAATTGTAATTATATGAATTGCGGTGATCGTACAATAATAATGTTTACATCGAAATATTTAATAAACTATAAGCCATATAATATGACAGTAGGTTTATAGACCTACGCACACGAACATAAATTAACTAGTAAAAGTAACAACGATTAAACTTCGATAATAGTTTCATAATTTATTAATGAGTTAATGTGAATTGAGAAATATTTTACTGGTTTTCTACTGGTTATTTCATATAAGAGTAAATATTCCATGTAACTCTATACTGTATAGATAAATCTATTCCTTTTTTTGTTAAAATGGAAATTGGTCAAAGTAAAATGAAGAAGAAATGTAGATTTCCTATGATTTTATATAGTTAATTAGGTATTAAATTATGTTTTATTAATGTTTTAGTATTCATACATTAGGTATTTTGTCAACATTTAAACTTTAAATGCCTATAAAAAAATGATGATAATGGATTGTTGATATTCTTCACTTGTCATTATAACAATATATAATGAACTTTGTATTACATTTTCAAGCTTTTTTGCCCAACTAATAAAATTGTATTGACATATTTTATGGAAAAAAAACTAAAAATATTGGAAACTAAATAATATGTCCGTAAACAGTTCAAAACAAATCAAAATATTTTGAAAATGTACGGTCATTTATTTTAGAGTTACTCCAAAAACCAAAATCGATTTTGTCGAAAACCGATTTTGCGTAAAAATGTCCGTTTTTCCTTAATTTTTATTTTGTTCTTCCCTAAACTTTTGAAAACTACTGGGAATTTCAAAAAATGTCTTCCCGAATGCACCACTAGATTAATTTTCCTATCCAACAAGATAATGTTGAAGAAAATCGAAATGATTGGACTGCCCCAAACCAAGATGACAGACACACACAAAAAAAAAACACAAAACTTTGTAAAACCAACACATTTATAGCTCTGCTCAGAATCTAAAAAACTAATACAAATCATGTTATAAAAGGCAAAGTCATATATTATAATATCATACACCGTATTTATAATTATCTAGAAAATAATACATTATATATTTATATCGATAAAATATTAATATTTATTTAATATAATATCATCTATTATACTCGTAAAATTCTTCATATAAAATGTAATTTAATAATATTTATGATATAGTTTAGCTTTATCATTTAAATCCCATCTTGTTATTTAATTTTTTCTCCCAGGATTACATTTTCTCCTTTTTTTTCATTACATATGATTTCACACCATGTCCCTATCAGGTATTTTTTAATGTATTAGTGTTATAAACACATAATTAGTAAGTTATAATAATAAAGTTTCGTTTTTTTTACAGTATAATTATAATAATAACTTTGAGACGTTCTATATTCAAAGTTAAAAATATTAAATACTAATATTATGTATATTTAAATTAAGTTGTATCTTCTATCTTCTATAAATGAATAATATAACAATAGATATTTGTATATATTCTGCGGTAGGTATATATTCAAAAACTATTGGTACCGATTTTTCGCGTTTTGATTTAAAACGATTTGAGTTGTCAGGAATAGATTTTTAGCTATTGAAATCTACGATCCAACCAGCAGGAAAAATAGTTTGGAATCTACATTTTTTATTTTATAATTAATTAGCTGATCCCGTGCACTCCGTTGCCTGTTAAAAGTTCCAACCCTGTATGATTCAAACTTTGTTGAATTCGTTATTTAATATTCGGTGGGCAGTGTTCAAAACTTAAACATTTCCATTGATCATCTTGAAGCTCAAAATATTTGTGCAAGCACCACTTTAAAATCCTAATTTTGGTAGATGCTTTCTTAGTGCACACTTACATGGCGTGGTACGAAGGTACTGTGAAAATGTCAAGCCTCAAGCTATCATTATTTAGGTTCTACGTTGATCAGTCAGCAAAGACACGCTTGTGATTATAATCCCGCGAGTTACGTAGGTAATTACGAATGTTTTATCAACACGTTATTTGTTTATGATGTGCATGAGTAGGTTCCCGAGACAACGGTTGAAAAATTAGCGGTAGAAATACAATTTTTACTGTATGGTTTTGACCAAAATATATAATATACATGTCTAAAATTATAATCAATCATAAGCAATAGCAACCTTACAATAAACAAAAATATATTATTATTTAGTTTACTTTTTTCCATCCAAATGTCCTATTTTTCCGGTAGATTTCCGTACAATTTTCTTCTATACAAATTTGTCCTGACAATTACGAACTCAACAAAAAAGAATCTAAAAAAAAAGAATCTGCCTAATCAGTTATGTCGTTTTTGAGTTTTTTTTAAAACAAAAGACGATTTCATTTTTTATATATATGTATAGAATATAAATGCTGTATATCGATAAATATATAAATATAAAAATGTACAAAATGTTTTTTTTTTTTTTAAATAGGGGTTGACACGGCACGTTCTTTGACGATTTGCTGTTTCGTGAATAATACGACGTAAGTTTTATGTATCACATTTTTCTATATTTTTTACGGGTTGGTTATTTACATCTGATAGGGACAGTGAGTGAAACGGATACGTCGACCGGGCCTTAAGCAAGCAATAAGAGACTCGAATGCGATCAACCAATCGGTTTAATCTTATATACAATAAATACGAGGAATGACATGTTTTTGTGGGTTACAATTATATGGACAGAGTTGTCCATCTGTGGTGCTTAGCTTGACAAAGCGGCTACTATAATATTGAGACAACTCGAATACTTTAGCAAGTGGCTGGGGGGGGGGGGGGTAGGGTAGGAGAGAATAGCAAGCGGCGGCGTGCCGACTACCATGTATCGGTGGTCTTTCTTCCTTGAATCCTGGTACCTCGGCCGGTCTGGCGGTGATGCTTCTCGTCATTCAGCTCGGGTCGTGGTCGTTGTCGTTGGCTGTGAATCACACAGCGGAGCCCTCTGTTTGCCAACAGATGACGGCTGACGGACTTTTGGTCGCCGCTAAGTGCGAGGCACACCGACCGGTAACCGCTGGACGATTGCCGTGTAACGTGGTTCTGGCTGTCCTCGCGGGTCGACCGTCGCATAGTATAAAAAATAAGAAGTATGCTCAATGATAAGATTGCGTATATTTTTTTAAGGGTCAATTATTTATATAGGCAAACAACAATAAACACAATGCGATGTCACGCGTATACGTTTATTCTTATGCAGTGCAGTATAAGTAAAACAAGGCGATGCACATGCACGAATTAGGACGAAAACACGGTTCGTGTTGACCATACTTCTTATTTCTTATACTATGGGCAGTAGTGGTGAGACTACAACGCGTCTCCGGTATCGTTTACTGGGAGATTCGTACTTGTCATGAATCGCATCTCCTGATTGTTTAATTTCTGGCTTTTGCTGGTTGAGCGCTTCTGCTCTGGTCGTTATGACGTGCGTTCAAATCGCTTGGATGATCATTTGGCCGGTCTCGTGCTCTGTACTTTGTAGGTTTTCGGGTCTTCTAGTCTTCGGATAGTTATTGAGGGTTTGAATATTGAGTGAAAATTGATGATGTTTGCTATTTTGCTTTTCTTTGAATGGGAGCTGTGTGGCAGTGTGGCTATATGGTGAATTTCAGGCTTTTGAATGAGTCTTACTATGATGGATGTATAGTACTGTAAATGGTCGAGGACGACGTAACTTGATTTGAGGGGCCGATAGTCTTTTGATATGTCGTATGTGGTCAAAAGACGATTGGGAATTTCTATGAAGGAAAGTTTTTGCCACTGTCTCAGCTTCCTTACGTAGTGGAATTATGTGTGTATTTAGGATTCTGCTGTTTTTTACAAGGAAGTGGGCACCTGTGATATTTCAGATAGCTACATTTTGAACAGCCTCGATGTTGTTCCAGTTCGACTTGCTAATGAGTGAGCTTCAGGCTGTAGCGGTGTATAGTAGGATAGGTTTTATGCAAATTCTGAATATAGAGAGCCTAGTTGCCATTGGGATGTGTGATTTACTATTCAAAATTGGGTAAATTACTGCTCTGGCTCACTTAGCTTTTAGAATACAAGTCTTGATATGTTGATTTAGACGAAGTGCTTCATCGAGGGTGAAGCCAAAATATTTAGCTTTTTTTCCCAAACAACGGCAATTGAGCACTTTGCGGCTATTCCCGAAGAGTTCTGATACCGTTTTCTCTGTGTTCAATTTTAGGCGCCATTTTGAGATCCAGTCTTTTTTGATTAGATATTTGTCTCTGTAGACGAATTATTGCTATGTTCTTGGATGTGTGGCTGGAGTAATATATTGTGTGGGCAAATAGCTATGTGGCTACGTGAGGCATAGTTGGGAGATCATATATATAATGGCTGTATAAAAAGGGGGATAGACATGAGCCCTATGAGACAACTGCTTCTATTGGTCTTACTGTTGATGTGAGGTCAGAGATTTTGATTTTGAAGGTACGCTTGGATTGAAATGGTTTTCAGTAGAGGTGTAGGGACGGTAGACCGTGGATGATGTTTGCGTAAAAGTGCCCGGTATATATACAGTGTTCCGTACCAAATAGTAAATCACGGGTGTGTCACCGCGTGTATTCGTGTTTACTGTCGGTACGGTTTCTCTCGCTGTTGATGTAGTTTTGAGGTTATGGTTATGGGGAGGGTGTCGTTAACTTCATAGTGGTCTTTCCTATCCATAGCTGTGCTAATCAGGTGACTAAGGTGGTTTCGAATTTATAATTTAGTGCCTATGACAGGGCGTTTCTAGAACACTATACTCTAATTGATGGTGGCGGTGCGTACCGTTAAAGTTGTCATATAGAGTTTTGTTGGCTTTGAGAAAATAGCCTTTTAAAGTGTTGTAGTGAGGCCGTAACAGTGTTGCCTCTGGAACCACTCGTCAGATAGTTTTTATAATGTATATATGGTTAGGTAGAACAGGTTGTAAATGTTTTAATCCTAATTTTGTGGATCCAACACAGAATATTGATGGACAAAATAAGAAAACACCAATGGATTGTCCAATAGAATTAAAATTTAAAAAAAAAAATATGGAAATATTTAAATTTGTAAATAAGTCACAAACAATATTATATTTTATAGTAACAATTTTTCAGTTTGATACAAATGAGTTTTAGTTATTGTTATCGCCCTATATAATTATTTATCCAAAATAGTATTGTTTCTTTAAAACTATTATCACACGAAAGAAACTTCCTCAATACTAAATCTAGCCTAATGACAATTTTTATATTGGGGCAGACAACGCTGGGCGAACACCTATAGTACTTATACCTATAATATATTTTTAATTAGGTTTAATAAGTTGTACTTTTTTCAAAGGCTAGAAAAATTCGCCAATAATTTATTGAATAACTTCAACGGTGTTTCAGTAGGTGCCTGATGATTTTAGTTATTCAAATGTATCTTATATTGTTCTGTAACGGTTGTTACATCATTAGTATATTTTATAAACATAGTAATATGTACCTGTTATTAACTATACTATGCTGGCTATATATTAAGCTCTTCCTGTTTTTGTGCCACATTTATTATTGTAAGGCTACGGCCAAGTATCTATATGTAAGGGAAGGCAGTTCTCCGCAATTCAGAGGCGCAAACTAATTCAAATTACGGGGGGGCAAAACAAAAATATTCAATACCCACCTATTAAAAAAAAAATTTTCACTGTGCTCACTTACATATAAATAATAATATTAAAATGTATCAAATAAAAATAGAATATAATATAATTTACATTGTGAGATAACAGTATTCACCAAATTTCTTTTAAATAACATAAAAGTATAACAAAAAAGTATAAAATATTTGTATACAAAATGTTGATATCTAAAATCTTTATTTAAACATATATTTAGATATTTTCATATAGGTAGCACAATACTTTAATATATTATAATTAATTGTTTAATAAATCAATGAGTTTAAAAGAAAGGAAAGGAACTGTTTTTTGAAAATATATCAATAACACTGTCAATATTGATATCAATATCTGATTCACACGATATTATCATTAATGCATCTAATCGGTCTTCTGTCATTGTGCTTCTTAATTTATTTTTAAGTATGGAAAGTCACACAGAACATTGTAAATTACGTAGTATAAATGTATTGATGTATGCTTATTGTAATGTCTGAAAATTGACCATCGAGTATCAATCAATTGACCACCTACCTACCAAATGAAGGGATGCAGTTGCCCCTCCCCTACACCTCTAGATTTGCGCATCTGCCACGATTACCATCACGCGCGCCTAAACTTCGAAAACGTTCCACATTTTTAAAAACTTTGTTGGTAACTCGTAAGTAATAATAAACTCTTTTGTGTTAGTAATTATTTAGATCAATCGTAATTTATTTGTAATATTAAGATTCTAAATTTTGAATCATTTTTACTAGAACCATTTGGATACACACATATTATACGTTTATTCTTATTTTGACACAATGCTGTATATGTGTATTTTATATTATACGTGGTCTGTAGATAGGCGTAAATTTAGCTAGCGTATAATAAATATCGCGATGCTATTTTCGCATTCTAGTGCGGGGTCCAGAGGCCGAGCATGCATTTTAATTTCGAGTTTACGGTTCAGAAAACACTACGACGAGTAATCTGTGGTACGACTAAACGTTAAATTCCTGTGGGCTGTGTTTATTGACAATCCGATCACGTTTAATCACCCATATCCACGTGCTCGGAAAGTAAATATGTACCTATATAAAATAAAATATAAACCATTTTTAAAACATTATGTACATAGAACTCTAATCATGTAGTTTACGAAATCGACATTTATGTCATGCATAATGTGGTAAGTATTCCACCCATCGAAGGATAGTGGGAATGATTGCTTGTCAAAAATCTGTCAACATGATCTATTTTACCCAAATTATATGTCGTGTAATGATCAGATGTTTTAGTATATGACTTTCATAGTTCAGTGTAAGTATACCTTACATCAGAGCATATTTTAAGAAATGTTTATTAGGTGGCACTATTGTTATAAGTCATAAGGACTGGGTCAAATACCTACCTGGGGTACCTTTTATGTTTACTATTTATAAAACACATATTTTGCCACCTCATAACCCTCCCCCACTAAAATTATTACAACAAAAAACGGATATAAAATAAAAAGGGTGATCATTTTTAGCGTTTATGTTTTATAATATAATTCAAATATACACGATATAATTGATAACCTAATATTATAAAATATAATTAGTATTTTATTTTGTTGCAATGGAAAATAATAAAAACGATTGAAAATACAAAATGTTTATGTGCAGAAAATAAAATGATAATTTCTAAAAATTACCAAATTTAAAGTACCAGTAGTAAAGAAATATGTGATCTATAGAGTATAGAGATTATGAATGACACTTTTACATACATTTTACTACTATAAAATAGAACCAATGTATATACACAAAAAAGCATACATTAATACATTATTGTAAAACTAAAATATCCATCGCTATTCGCTTAACTTTAGAATATAAAACTGTGGATATTTATAATAAAAACTTTACGGGGAGGCCGAAGTGACGTAGATTTGTTATAGTATATAGAACAATAAATCCTAAGAATAATAAAACTATTAGGTAGAACAAAATTAATATATTAATTAAGTTAGCGCCGAGAAAGCCGGCAGGCATAAAACTCGGACGAAAGAGAGGTAAAAAAAAAGCAAAATATTAATTAGGTAAACAAATAGTGAATAAATACACGTATAGTAAATACTAAATAATGGTATTCATCCCACCGGTTCCTTACTAGAAGTATAATAATAATAGGAATAAATAATCGATAATTATAATTATAAAGAGTAGGTACCTACAAGAATACCGACCACGGTGTATTGAAAATATATACATATATAAAAAAGGGTATATTACCAATTACCACAATATGATTCTACCATCCCACCCACAACAAAAACTAGGCTCTACTCCTCTATGATACAGTAGTAATAACGTTTTAAAAAGAAGTTTCGTCGCTCGCCGGCTCTGTCAGCCGCAAACTCATGAACAGACGACTGATGACGGAGACAGTGGGAGGAAGAGAGAAAGAGAGAGCATTGTGGAGATTATTTAAATTAATTGACTGATATTCCTATGCATGATTAACATAGCCCTAGCGCCTGCGTTATCTCCTCAACACACCGCCACTCTGACCAGCGTCATTCGTTCGGGTCAGATATAGCGACCGAGGTACCCACCTCACCAGTGGTGACCGAATGTAAGGTTTTTTTTTGGGGGGGGGGCAGTATGGCAAGGCCCTGCGTTCTATCCCCAACTGTACACATTGCCACTCCGGCCCAAGAGGGAGGATATCGAGGTTAAAATGATAAGTTGGGCTCACTGATACGCGTCTGAAAGTCCGGCGCATGAGTCGCAGGTTCAATCCCGTACCATGCGTATTATTTTCATTTGATCCTCGATATCTCTCCCAAGACCGGCCACAGTACTTGTGGCCTCGTTAAATGGCTCCCTGGCGGGTAATCGAACCCCGGTCTCCCGCGAACAGGCGGGGATACTTCCCACAATATTACTGAGGATGATACACCTACATCAGTCGGTGGACCACGTAAATGACAGAGAGGAGCGTGCGTACCATTCGCCTCACCGGCAGGTGTTATTGAATATCGTCGATCTGTGGACTTGGATCCACGGGACAAATGTCGCTATGGCACTTACACGTAAACTGCACATAAATTACGGTTCTTTATAAAGATAGTATTTTTTAAACGGGTCGCCCATGTCTAGTCGTTACAGTATTACATGTCTTGAGAATTGTTAAAAATGCCGACTTGAAATGACATCTGCCGAATTTACACCTCCTTAGTAGTTCACCCCCGTTTATATTAATTTCAATCAATCTTATAGGTAGGGTTTTCCCTGTACTTTTCTTAATAATCGTGAAACAAACAAAAAATTAGGTAAACCCGTGATATTAAGGAAGCTTAGGAAGCACCAAGTTTTGGAAAAATCGATTTTGTTATTTTATTTTAATTCAAAAACAATGTAGATACTTGAAAAGTTTCACTGAATATTTATATTATTAAATTGGTAGGTACATTATTCAAAATAGTTTGGCTCTTTTTGAGCTATGTTTAATCATTTTAAATATTCGACTTTTTTTAAAATATTATTATGTTGATGAAAAATGTTTGTCACGTCAAAAAGTTTGAAAATATTGTCATAAAAAGTTCCTCATAAGCTGTTCTTATTGCCATTAAAAAATATCAGATATACCTGCATAGTGTGCATAATTAATAACTCTATATAATAGAAATTTGAAATTCAAATTAATTGGTCCTTTAAACTAAAAACAACGAATTCAGTTTTTTTGTGATAATTTAAAAAATATTGTTTGACGTATTAATTATATACTAGTAATATTTTCAAAATATGAGTGCAAACTACCAGATTAATAATAGAAAAATAGAAAATATCTTTAGAAAAATTTACTGAAAGACAGGACGTCACCGATCAGAATTATTTTTCGTGAACATTATTTGTCTTTGAATTACAGTTTAATGCATCCAAATACCCAATATAGCGGATGAGATACAAGATTTAATTATGAGATACATAATACAAAGCAGCAGGGGAGTCATTTTAGCTTTTGAAAGGGTGGGTCAACTGTTTAAATTTGACGACTTCATAATATTTTAGAAACATTGTTACCTATATATTAAATATAATAGACTATCAATAAAATATTTTTTTCAGAACAAAACATGTAAAGGAACAAAATTAGTAATGATGTCATGATGATAAATAAAGAACATGAAACATTTCAATAATTTCTCCAATCAAATAATAACATTAAATTAGTAAAACATTAATTTGTTTACTTTTACCTGATAAGTTACCTATCAATAAGTTTAATGGAATAATAATATAAATCTAATTAAATAAATATTAATTATTTAATTATTTAGCTTGCCAGCTTGCCATAGTCTGCCCCCCTCAAATTACGCCCCGGCATATCAGAGAGACTCGCCTGTTTTTTTTTCTAGTTATATTCAATATAATATTTAAAAATTACTAAATGAAACTTGGTAAAATTCGATTTCGTGAGACGCGATTTTTCCTGCAAAATCATTATAGGTACTTAGATTGAACGAATGAATTTTAATGGTGAATTAGGGTTTGGTTCAACCATTCGTAATCGTTACTCGTAGTCGGGCTTGTGTTTCTTGATGTTCGACGCGTGCGGGGAGAGCAATTAAAATATTAACCTAGGTACGTCGATTCCGGATGGAATTACATTATTAATATTGCAATTTACTCGTCCTGGATCGTGTACCTCTGGAACGTACGTCTCGGTGACACGAAATCAACCTAATGACCCACTGCAGTCGACCATGGTAATACGGAAACGTATTGTCACCTAAAATATATTAATCTGTTTTGCCACGTGTTTAGTATATATTATTATAGGTATACCGACTATATCACCCAGCGTTGCCCAATGTCTGGGGATAAATTAATCTAAGATGAGCCTGAATTCATCTGCGATGGATAGTAATAATGTTAACTATTTTTTTTCTTACGTGCACCAATCGCTAGTCTAAATAACCTAATATGCGGTTATGGTTTGAATACTATTAATAGCGGGTGAGCTAACATACAATTACTAGTTCAATATATTATCTAAACCTTCCTCGAACCGTCAAATTCGGTTTCGAGTATTTTTTGATTCTACAATAGCTTCAACAGTATACTTTGCCTCAATAATTTATATTGCATAATCGCTTTTACCCGTAGTTTCTATTATGATAGATACTTACTCTTATGGTCCATCCTAAATAATAAGTGAGAAAACATTGGTGCCAATTGATCAAAAATTGTAAATTTTCATATCCGTAATTTAGGTATAATCCGAACAATAATATCTATGTTAACACTTAGCTGACTACCCGTCATAATCAATTTATGTATCGTATTCGTTTTGCTTCGGTTAAAATATTCTCAATTGTTTTTTGTCAAAATCGGTCTGAGTATTTTTACTTTTTAATGTACAAACCTCAACCATACAATTGTTCTCTAATATAATATACTAGGTGTTACTTAGTTTTAAATTTATATAGAATGCCTCTATTAGCCCAAATGACAAAGTATTATACAACACTGCAGAAAATTATATCCTTTCATAATAAATTAACAACTATTTTACTATCTGCAACCATTGGCAAACAAAACGTTACCGTAAGTAAAATAATGTTCAATTTTTGAGAAGCCGAAACAAAACTCATAAGTCTCAAAATCAAAGTTGCATGATATATGAGATTGCTTACGAACTTAACGCTTTGTCCAATACTTGAATGCTCAATGCACAAGCCCACCTGACGTCTAACTAATGTGATTTTTGAATAATATTTTCTGGTTCCCTGGAGACGATGCCCATGTACCTGGATAATATGATCAGTCATAAGATATAAAAACTGGAATTTCGTCGAATAACATCGTTATTCACGCTGACCCCCACATATTTTAGTATTCGATAGAACTCGTTGGATTAAAGACCGCCACTTTGATACCGCACAGATATACCATTGATTAAATATAGTATTATATATAAGTTTATTTGATCAATGGATGTACCTACGCTTTGAATAAGGAATGCGATTTGAATAGATTAAACGGCAGGGTGCCGTGGTATAATCAGAGAAGACCGAAGAAAAAAGCAAGCTAGAAGAAATTATTAGAGTTTTCCACGATTAAACATTGTCAGGGATAGTTTTGAAATTGTGATCTTCTGTATTTAGACTTGTATTAAAATTACAATATACCTCTGATTTTTATTGACATCATATTATGACTGTTATTTTGAATAGGTATTGAATATGTTCAAAATATTTTCACGTATCGTGTACTAGGAATAATAAAATTATCATGAGTTTATATACCTAATATATAAGTGACCCATAGTATGTAAAATAAAATTCTAAACTCAAAACGTAGTGTTAATATAAAAATTAGTTAATTTAACTAATACAAAATACCATATTTTAAATACTATTATAGCATATTATTTTATAATTGCATCATTCAAATATAACTACAACCTGGTTAAAAAAATAAAAAACATTATTTTTTTAACACTCTGGTCAAGTCTAAAATATTAACGTTACATCCCTCCTTTTTTGTTAATTTTAAATTACAAAAAGTAATATTTATTTACTTAAATGTTCTTACTTATAAATATCTAAGCAAAGAAATCATTTTGAGTACTCCAACAATTATAATAATATTCTAATTTAATAATATTTTTTTTATCATAATGAAACACTTACCAACGGTGGTGTGCTTGTGGAATAGGGGTTAATGGGAGACTTTCCCTTAACGTAAATATGCCACAATCCAATTTAAATATTGTATTACATATAAATATGTATAAATACATATACAGATTGTAAATATAAATTTTTGTTCAACAAAAAGAAATAAGATATTTAACAATATTGTTTTTTTAAAAGTAAACATAACAAATTACAAATGTGTGTAAAAAGAATATGAGTAAATAGGTACATACTTCTTAATAGAGTAACCTACCAAGTACCAGTGGTATTTTAAAAACAAGTATGATATTATATTGTTTAACATAATATAACAATACATTAATTTTAAACTTGAATAAAAAACCATTATATAATAATATTACTAAAAGTTTGTTCCATTTTAACCTTAACACGTTCTTATTATATAGATTTTGCTCTTCAGCAGCCACGCGAGTCTATTCGTATTATGTACAGTTTTTATATTTGCATTGAGTTCAATAGAAATGAATGTAAATTACGTGTTTACAATCCTTCAATAGGTTTTGTCGTTTCGAGAACACATGTCTCGAACAAGTATGTACGAGTTCATATTTCGTACTTATCCTGTATTTATAGATAGTGATTCGAGGAACCAAATAACCTTAATAATAGACACTCAATGAGACACCGATAAAAAAACGATTAAAATTAAAAAATGGTGACATTTTATGCAGATTGTAATTCAGATTAAAAATTAAAATCCTATATCAAAGCTACTGCATAATAAAAAATATAAGCTAGGTAGTTGAACAATATACAAATAGGTAGTTAAATAGCTGTATTGCACACTTTTACAGGTAGCCATTCATCATGCAGCATGCTCATCAAAATAATTATCCATTATACCAATTAGTTCAAATTGAAAATTACCTAACTTAATTTAATGTTTTTTAATAATAGTTTTACATTGAGTAAAAACTTTACAGTTGATGTACAAGTACAATATATTAGAAGGTATAATATTTAGTCTATTACTTCTTAATTATTATGATTGGACAATTATGGAATACTATTAAAATATCAATTGATATAAATTATAATTGAATTTCAGCATTGCACATTAGCACCTGTGCCTTATAACCTATTATCCATAATACGTAAAGTTTAAAAATTTAAATAGTGTAAAAAATCCACGAAAAAGCACAGATAGTGTTATTACCTTTAAGTTTTATAATAGGTCAGGTCAACTCTCTCTCTACTATTAAAGGTTATTACACAAAATTGGAACTGCTGAACACAATTTTGGTACCCATGTCGTGCGTTTGTAAAACGTAGACAGCATATTTGGATGTGGCGTCCTATTAACACTATTTTATTCAAAGTGTGGATCCTAGATTATAAGATATACTATTACGTTTTGTTATAAAAAATTTAAAATTGAAATTATTTTCATTCCTTAAATAATTATTGTTTTCATTTTTACTTTACATTGTTTTTGATAAAAACCCAGAAGGATCTAGTATCTTTTAAGTAGTAAGGATCAGTTTTTACAAACTTTGCAGATGTTTAGTAATGATGTGAGGCGTGGTGTGCCGTGGTGGTAGGCCACAGTCACTAATGGTTTGTTGTGGTCAAGCATCGTATGGAGTCACAAGCTGCCGGATGGGTAACCACCCAGGATCAGATTTGAGACGAATCGTCGCCCAGCATAAACACATGTTACTAAAACCAACCGTAAACCCTACAAACTACTAATGGCCATAGTTATCGATGTTTAAACTACTTTAAAGTCCAATAAAAACAATATAAACCCAATCTAAAACTTAGGTAGTACAATTACACAAACATACCGAAAATCAATTTCGAATAAATGCTGTAATTACTCTAGTTTATTAACGATTTTATCTTTTTTTTTTTTATTGAACTTAAAAAAACATCAACAACAAAGGTTATTAGTTTTTGTGTTAAATTACATAGTGATTGGTTAAAATTACAATATTTGTATGATGTTAATTATATATGATTACTATTTAAATTTATATTACAATTTTCTTTAACGGTAGGTTTGAATTTTGGTGTATAAATCGGAATTTTTTGAGGAAGGCTAACATGTTCGATGTGTTTTCGCTATTTGGTCCTAGAGCTTCCTACAAGTTGGGTGGGATTTTATCGTTTATGTTTGAACTGTAGTCACTTCTATAATTAATATTTTTTCAACTCGTCAAAGATAGTTTTGGAATCTAGTGACTACCATATATTTTATAATATATTATTTCGGTTTTAGTCTAGGTTATAAACGTCATGCAATTGACTATATATGTTCATATTATTATCTTTCATTCTACTTTTTTCATTATTATTTCGTTTTCACACATTATTTGCTCTACATCGGTGATATGAATAAATGTTAAAAGGTTAAACACATCTTGTGTATTGTTATAAATGTACTGTAGGTAATCAGACCAATTTAGTCAGTGGTTGATAATATTTTGTACACAATGTATAAATTTAGGGTAGGTAAACACTAATTAAAAATGTATAGGTACTTGCTATGCTGTTGGTATACGCTGGTAGTCATCATTCCCAAGATAATAATATCATTTAAAATTAAAATGTTCTCATTGTTTTTCTTAACAAAATATTATTAAACAATTCTATATAAAGGCATAATGCTATTATACTATTAATCATAATTTCACATTCAATGTACCATATATTTTTTTCTAGCAATTAGATATTATTTTGTAATGTTTGTATGATGGAAAATTTTATTACCTATAGTTAATTTCACAACTGTATCACAAAAAATAAATATTTTTGCAAAATCGATAAGTACATTCGTATAAAAAAAAGTCAATAGAACGAAATCTTGATAGTCATCAATGTTCATATAATGAATGATACTTCAGGACTTCAGCGAAAGTACGTCTCCAAGGATATCTAGTAACTTAAACACTTATCTATCAAAATAGAGCAGTTTACTGTGTAATGACAATCTCGTCCTTGGTCTAATAATAATATTATTTGAGAGCAAATTGATTTGCAAAAATATTTAATGTAACCAAATAATATATACCTTGCAGCAATCTTCAAAAGTATTGCCCATAGTAGCTACAAAGGTAATTTATTTAATATCATATAATCTAAAAGTAGTGTATTTTAAATTTTATTACCTACCTACCTAATATAATAAATACCTATATCCTATAATCTTTATTATATGTCATCGTTCAACTATAATACAAGTTTACATTATGAAATTGTTTTATTTACTTTCTATAGGTACTTTATTAAATTGTATGAGTAATGAGCATAGTATAAGTTATTTTTGTACTTACTTCATACTATTGGAACACATTAATATGTGATCTTTAGTGCAACTGCATTAAATAAATATTGTTCCAAAATAAATATGAGCTTTCGCTGTAATTTTTTTAACTTATAGACGGTTTTTAATTTTTAATATAATGCACCTATTTACAACGTCTGTGTACTTCAACAGTCATATTGCTATTTACACATTCAATTCAAACATGATGCTGAGTCTGCATTTCGTATAAAAGAAAATTGATCAGCTTTCAGCATACATTTTAAACAAGAACAAATGATAGAGAAATTAAATAATTATGTTTCAAAAAAAATTATAAAAAATATATGAAATGTACGTTCGTAATTTTATTTAAAAACCGGTTTAAATTATGAACCTGGCTCCATCAAAACGATAAAATGTATGAAAAGAGGTTTACCAAAGTACCAATAAACCCACATGATAGGTCTACTTACTTGCATACTTTTAAATTGTTCATGCTTAAGTACGATCTCGTAATTTAATTTGTATCATTAATAATTTTTTTGTGGGTTAATGTCTTATACTTCTAACTTCCAATCAACGCGTCACATCAGCTGCAACTTGGTTCTCTTTATATTAAATATTATGCCCGACTTAAAAAACGTTAAACTAAATTTCACCATATTTTGTATACCAAAGTGTGGCTGACAATTCAAATCAATATCTACATTCTACCCCCAAAATGTTACACGTATAACATCTACTTGTTTTTCAACATGACGTCCTTATGATATTAATTATTATTTTGTTTTCTATATTATTACATATATTTAATAGCACCCAATTAAAATAAATTATATAATTATATATTGTAATTACTTTATATTTACATATTTTTACAAATTATTATTGTATAGGTACCTACCTACATATCATATTTTTAAATTTTATTTTATTTAGGTAATAACAAACAAGGTGTTAAAAAAATGATGAAATATTATTATATTTTATTTATTTTAAATAATTTTTTAAAAAATAAACTTTACTTTACTTTTCAAAAACTTAATTATTATTAGTATTACTAATTTATATTATTACTTATCTTCCATCTAATATCGAAATTCTGATAGTTGATAGAATAATATTTGATAGGAATGCTAGTTATTTCTTTATCTTAAGTTACTTGCTGATCTGCAATAATTGATCAAACATCATATTTGAGTAAAAGAACAACAAATATATTATACTACTATCAGATGATAATATTCAAGCTTATTTTTTTTTTATGTTTTACTGTAAATATGTTAGCATACTCGAATGTATTATTATCAAAGACGTCAGTACGGAATTATTTTCGAAATTGGATTTCTTAACTGAAGCACTTAAGGTTTAGTATGAGAACTGTCGGCATATTATGTTCTCAATCAACGTCGTTGAACATAGTTATATACGATAATTTCCGTTATAGAAAATTCTTCGTGTATTCCATTAAGGTTAGGTCATTGAAAACAGAATATTTTAAATTAATAGCAAACATAGGATCCATGTTAAGAACTTCTAAATATAAAATCATATAATATGTTATGTTAAAATAAAATACCACATGATAAACTATAAAAAATTGTTATTTCAAGTCCAAAATATTTCTTTGATTCCAAACGTATAACATTTGATTTAATTTGTCTAGGTAATCTAAGTACGTATTACCTAGATTTACAAAATTATAACAACTATATTAAGATACTACAATATTGTTATTAAATAAATATGATTTTTGTTTTATTTATATTGGTATAATATAAATCATAGAATAGATAACTAATAAAATGAATAACCAGGTTTATACACTTCTACTCAAATATTATTGATGTGTTATTATGAAAAATAACCCAAGAAATATTCCAACCTAGTAAATATTTTATATACTTTACAGTAAAAATTATTAGAAGTTTAATTATTATTATTATTTTGTTAAATATTTTGTTTTTGTTTACAAATGGTTTTTTTTTTTTTTTGACACTTGTTTGAAATAATCTATACTTACACATATTATATATTTTACAATATGCATAATATGTGAGTAGGTAATTTATTTAGACATGAAAGACAGGTTAAAATAAATTGACTAGCAGTAATAATTTTTGACGTGAACGATAAAGTGTAAGCATTTATTATATAATTTATTTATTATTTGTACATTTCAAATGAAAATATAAAGAAAGACTCTGAGAGTTACCTACCTTACACATTCATACTATACTCCTATTTATTGCAGAGTAGGTAAATGTTTCTTGGATAATTTTGTAATATTTTATATTACGTTTAGTTTCTACGTGGAAAATAAAATACTAAATAATAATATTGTAATATGAGTTAATATGATTCATGAGAAAATTAGAAAGCTTTGAAAGTCAATAAGCTGATTTCACTTTTAATTCTTTACTATTATAAATAATAAAAAATAATATGAAATAGATTAAATTAATCGAAGCTTATAATAAATTACATGTTATATCGCACATTCTTATATGAATAATTCTACTTCCAACTGAACGATTATTCCGGGAGACTCAACGGTGCGTAATATTATACAATGGGTCATGTATGAAATTTACTATAATTTGTGATTTGTAATAAAATAATAATCATTGATACATCACCTTAGGGTATTTAACCATTATTCTGTAATATGAAAAGCTATCATTCTTGTAAAAATAAACACAAACAATATATTTCCGAGTACTAATGTATCAATTATTTTATACTATTTTGATGTGTGTGTTTTTTTGTGTATGTACAGTCTACACGTTTTATAGTAGTATATGGTTTGGTCTTCAAGTTTATGGGTGATTTCTGTATCATTTGGATTTAGTTGGTACTTTTATACGGTATCAATATATAGTATATACTATATAGTATATTCTTTGTTATCATTGCCTGTTTTTCGAACCTATCAATAATCTGTTATCTCAGTTATCTGCAGTTAGAACTTGGAATAGTTTTTATAATTTCGTGTAACATTAATTATTTTTCATACTTAAATGTTTTATATTATAAATCTAAGAAATGAATCTTAGGTTTTCCGATATTTTTTTCTTCATATCATATCCTTTTCTGTGGTGACCAACAATATATAAATTAATTAGTCCTTAAAGTATTGTTATTAACACCCATAACTATATATACTAATACTACCATAATAATAAACTGTATAATAATAATAATAATAATATATTATTTATTTAGCAAACGAATAATTATTACGTACCATGATACATATTATAGTAAAATAAATTATATAAAAAATAATTATAGTGATAACATGTTTACAACTCTCATTTAAGCAATTCGATTTTTATCATTAGCGCGTTGGGTGGAATATAAGTTTGAGTGAAATAAAATAATATGAAGTACAGTAACATAGTTTTATGCTGAGTGCTATTAAAAATAAATTAATAAAAATGGTAAACAAACGAAAATATTATTAAGACTAATATAATGTATTATGAATAATTTTTTTCTTTCATATTTATATTTTTACAATTTTACATAGAGTATATTTTTGTAAAATCTAGTTTTTTTCAGAAACGATTTAAATACATATTTATTGTTAAAATAATTACAAATATTAATATATTAAGATACCTACATATTTGGGTAGCAGCAGATATAATATGGAGCTCTATTAAGTCCAAGCTGTTTATTTAAACATTTCGGTACCTATACAAATATTGATATTTTATACCTATTATATGAGTTCATAATATAGCACAATATGCTTAAACCTATATATTAAGCTGTATGATAAATTAATTACATTGTTAACTGAGTCCGTTTCATATATATTATTCTGAATATCGTCCTAGGTGGCTATTGACGATAGCTATTATACCGAAAAAGCATGCAGGTTTCTCCTTGTCCACTTTGACCATGTGATTGAACAGGTCCAACAGTATTTTTGAATAATCCCATCTCGTTGTCATAATACGCATCGATCATCACAAATTTGTCGCCCATAATAGACACCTGGTGTTTAAGTCAACTATAGTCGAACAATTATAACTGTCAACAAAATCAGAGCTGACGCATTTGTGTAGGATATAACGTCAGACTTCCAGAGCTTTGCACAAGTCAATTCTTCTAGTTTCACTGATTTTTTAACTACGTAAATATAAAGACAAATTCAAATCAACAAGAAAAAAAGCAATTTGGAACCCAAAATAAAACGATATGTTGACTATATAATACGTGTTAAACTGTAAATAAAAAATAGAAATTTTAAATCAATCATATAGTTGTTTATGATTAAAATCAGATAAAAAAAATATATTTTTGATATAATTAAATATATACGGAATCAGATCAATATTGTTATTTATGAAACATGTATTTATTATATATATATATGTGTGTGTGTGTGTGTGTGTGTGTGTGTGTGTGTAGTAAGGTCTACAATGTGTGACTAAATTATACCACTTATATAGTTACAGTAATATAACTTAAGCCCACACATAAGTATAAAAGACTGACAAATTTATTTAATTACTATATTTATTCAATTTAAAACTAATGTTTTCTATTTTGTGTAGCTGTGTATAAATAATAAACAAAACTTGAAATGAATAAAAATCTCTAGTTATTCCTGTTAGAAAAAATAAAAAATAATATGTAAAAATTTCTGAACGTGGCAGATATGTAAATTATTGATGTAATTAAATGTAAATTAAGAGTAAATGCTAAGTAGTAGAAGTATGTAAGTATAATATTATACAGGCAACCAGATTTAAAAAAAACTATTGAGTGCTTTATGGTAAAAATACCCGCTAATCTATTACAGTACTGCCATGACACTGACTATGGTAGTCAGTTAAAACATCAGTAATTGAGGTAAACATTAGCTCAGAGAATAAGTTAATACTGTATAAAAAAAAAACCCTTACAACACTTCAGTTATAATTAAATCATCATTGTCAATACGTAAAAATATACTTGATACTATTGCTCTATACATGAATTGACGGTTGTTTCATCCGTATAATATTATTATTCATACATATTTATTAAATAAAAAATGTTTACGAATCAATACAATACAAGAAAATGAAAAAAAAAAAATACAATAGGTGCTCTAGTAGCAGTATAACCGTCTACGTAGCGCCTTTGAATGTTAGGTAGAGTAATAATCTGATTTAGAATCGTCCCTGGTCTCATAAGGTTACCTATATATTATAGTCTATAATTGACACCCACGTACGTAATGACTAATGATTATTCGTACTCCAGTAAACCAGTACTCCATTTTGTACTAAGTGTTTACTTAATATAATTTCCTAATAATTGCTTAATAATAATAATATAATTTTCAAAATAAATAATTCTCAATTTGTCTGCAGATAAGACTTTTTTTTCTATTTAATATACAGTGAGCTGAAGGAGAACTAGAAAATATCGACTATGGTGCTTTTTTAAATGTCCCTCCTTTAATAACTCTATATTCAGTAAAGTTGTGTTTTGTTTTCTATAGGTAACGTATATAATGATCCCAACACCATACGATTTTAAGTTAAAGTAAACACCCTCTATAAAAAAAAATAAATATTCTAGAAATACCTAACAATTCTCTCAGTTTATATTTTTACCAAAAGTCATATTTATTTATCATTAACTAAAAGTACTCATAAATAGAGTAACAACAGTTTATAATAATAATAATTATTATTATTATTATTATTTTCATTATTTGTATTCGTAAATCAACTTGTTAAAAAAAATCTATTTTTCCAAATATGTTATAATGACGATATATTCAATAAATTATAAATAATTAATAAATACAAAAAAAATACCAGTGCTTATATTTTAAAATGTATTTAAATATTTTAGTTTCAAGTTTATTATTATGATAAAAAAAATGTATTGTCACCCTGAACAATGTTCACTGAAAAGTGAAGTTATTGCAGCGGGCCCTTCTATTGTTAACTGTATGACAACAATTTAAGTACAATTATATGTATTAATTCGAACACGTCACAAAGCAATACATATTTTAGCTGTTTTACTTTTTTATATAAACCTATAGTGTAATTAATACAGTAATGCCTAATTATAATTTAATATATCATTTTTGTGAGCGAGATTTTGATTTTCTTTACTTTTTGAATGTCAATTTATTTAAGTCATTCAAAAACGTTACATATAGGTATAGCCATGCAGGTAATATATGTATACCAACCTAGGTACGACATGTCGACATCCTTTATAAAAACTATGTATTTATATTTAATAAAAAACTATTTGAACCTGATCCTTAATTTATACTAACAGCCAACAGATTCTATGTTTAATATTTGAAACATATAACCTTTTGGTATTTAATTGGAATAAAGATGAACACACATTTAATTTAAGGAAATTAACAGCACGTGTGCATATCCGTGTGTGAGAAGTAGGACAGTTAGCACGGTGCTGAGGTTAAGTTTGAATTTAATAATAAATCAATTTATACGGAAAATGATTTTGACTGGAGACAGTGTATCACCTCTGTATCAAAGGTTATTTTATAACGTGATGTATTTTATATTGCTATTATAACATAGTAAATTATTTTTCTATTACTACTAATTACTTATATAGATATATTAATATAATATAACTCATTACATTATAATACAACTCAGCCACCTTGGTAGGCATTGTGCAACAGTTCAATTTTATCCATGCTTGTACACCTGATTTGCCAGAATAACCAATGCAACCACTAATAAATAAATACTAATTTCTACTAATTATTTCTCTTATAAAAAATAGTCAAAAATGTTCTTTAAAAAACAAATCTAGCACTTCTTCTGGTTTAACATTTATATCTCCATGAATAAATGATTATTTAGTAAAGCTAACCCATTAAAACGATTTGATCCCATCGTCGTTCTTAAATATGATTTTATTGTATTTCCTTAGTAGAAAACTATCCCTCACTTGTTGACGTTGTAACTGGCCATACTGCTAGAATTAATAAAAGTTAACGTATATTTTATAACTGTTGTGACTTTTGATTTTTGTTCTGGGTGTTTATCCCGGTATAACTTACTTAGTAAAATCTCAACTGTAATAATGCTACGTTATCTGTGGTTATTTTAAATTAAAATATTTACATATTAAATATTTAAATATATTTATTATTTTACCTTTTAGTTAGTTTAGCGCCCCGGGTAAATCTGATTCATAAAAAGAAGCAGTTCCTAAATATCCTCTTAAAATTTATCGTTTAAGTAACTATGGGTATAAGTTGTTGAATTTTGAATAACATCATTAACATCGTGTTTTGATTGTCCAGAAACATGAAATTAGTTGAAAAAAAGGCCAAACTGGGGAATAATTCATACAAAAGGTATTAGTGTGTTTTTAGGTCTATTTAAGTGTCCTGAATAACTCCTCAAAAGTCCCCAACAAAAAAGTGTACGCATAACAGTTGGGAACACTGCAAAGATGCTCAAAAACGGTTTTTCGAGATTTTCTCAGGAAATATTAATTTTACAACAAAAAAATTTCTATACAATCTGAAAGAAAAAATAATTTTACATAAAAAAGGTTCCATGACTTTTTTTGTCAAAACAGTATTTATCATGATGAACGCCAATCAAATTATGTAATAAATAAACAAATATGTATATATTGTATACATATGAATATTTGGATATATTTAAAGATTCAATACGGTGTACGACCGTACGAGATTGTCGACGTCTTATCGGTAAAATTATTAGATTGGTTTAATTCTCATGATCCTTTTTCTTATACAGAGAGCATCATGTCAATTGCAACAGGAGTTACTGGTGATGAAAATAAACTATCCTGTATCTTGGAGTGTTGGGATAGCTGGAATGGATAAAAAAATTGGAAGCACTTTCGGCGATGTTAAATTCCAGCGTGTGGATAGAGTACTTTCATTATTAACTGTCAATAGTACGGTAAAAATTCATGATACCGAAATAGCTGTTGATCCATTGTTATTGTTCCAAAGAATTAATGTCATAAAAATAACTAACGAAGAACTTCGTAATTATTTAGAGTATGAGCTGGCTCTATATCCTTTATCACTTTTCGATGAATCTGGTATGCGTAAAACTACTTAGTCACTTTTTTATGACAATTTTGAGAAAGTTAAATCTCCACCTGATTTTCAAAATGCCACTTATGTCATATATGGAGGATTTCTCCTGCGTAAAGTTGTATGGGATATGAATCGAACATATGATGACATTTGTGGGAAATATGTTAATTACGTGCAAAATCACTTTGGCTCAAGTTCAATTATTGTCTTAGATGGCTATGAAAATATCAGAAACAGCGTAAAAGTTGTAGAACAACTTCGTCGGTTCTCAAAATCTTCATCTGTTGATATTTGTTTTGATAAGTAAATGACAGTTACAGTAGCCAAGAAAAACTTCTTTCAAACAGAAAAAATAAAACTAGATTAATTTCAATGCTGACAGAAAAGTTTGAGGCATATAATATTCCTGTAAAACATGCTCAAGATGATGTGGATATTTTAATAATTGAAACAGCAATAGAGCAATCTGAGAATGGTACAACAGTTGTTGTTGGAGAAGATATAGATCTCCTCGTCATTCTAACTGCTCGTACGCCAATTAACAAAGAAGTTTTTCTCCTCAACCCAAGCAAGGGAATGATTGAACAAATCATTTATTCGTCACGAAGTTTTAATCACCAAGAAAATATCAAAAATGATGTGGTATTTTTGCACGCATTCTCTGGGTGTGATACTACATCGGCTCTTTTTCATAAAGGTAAAACAGCAGCATTGAAACTCGTGAAAAAACGCAACGACTTACAAATTGCAGCTGGCTGTTTTAATAATCCTAATACTTCCCGTGAAACCATTTCCTTAAATGGAATTAAGTTTTTCCTCGCAGTTTGTGGTGTATCAGTTAAGGAAACTTCCATAAATAACTATCGTTACTCATGTTTCACTAAGTCAGTGGGAAAAGGCAAACCAGTAAAATTGAATTTATTGCCACCCACTTCTGAACTAGCACAACAACATATGTTTCGTGTGTATTACCAAACACAAAAATGGTTGGGCAATAAATTGAACCCTCTGGACTGGAGATGGGTAATGAGAGACAACCTGTTATGGCCAAAAACTACAACTCAACCTCCTGCACCTGATTGTCTTTTACATATGATTTTTTGTAATTGCACAAAAGGTTGTGGGCCATTGTGTGGTTGTCGAAGATTAGGTCTGCATTGTTCGGCAGTTTGCGGATATTGCCAAGGTCTATCTTGTTTAAATACAGAGCCAGTTGAAGACGATCAGTTGGAAAAACAAACTATGGACGACACTGAAATTCCAGGATTGGATGAGACTAATCCGGCAGATTTTCAACAGCATATTGATAATGATGAATATGATGATGAAGATGAATAGACAAATTAATGTATAATGGATTAATACAATTATATCATTGGTATAAATATTACATCATGAAATAGTATATTATGATATAAATAAATAATATGGTGATAAGTGAAATAAATTGTTTTTTAATTTTTACATAATTTGATTGGCGTTTATCATGATAAATATTGATCTGATGAAAAAATGTTTGAAACTTTTTTTATGTAAAATTATTTGTTCTTTCAGATTGTACAGACATATTTTTGTTGTAAAATCAATATTTACTGAGAAAATCTCGAAAAACCGTTTTTGAGCATCTTTGCAGTGTTGCCAACTGCTATGCGTACACTTTTTTGTAGGGGACTTTTGAGGAGTTATTCAGGACACTTAAATAGACCTAAAACCACACTAATACCTTTTGTATGAATTATTCCGTATCAAAATTCTAATTTCAGTAGACTATAATATGTGATATAAAATTATAAATTCGATGTTTTTGGAAAAAATCAATTGAACCTATATATTCAAAAGTTATGAGAACATTTTTCAACATTTTAATTTTAAATCTTATACAAAATATGTACATAGTACCTATGTATTTTCTTAGTTTTTAACTGCTGTAATCATGACATTTTTAATTGCTTGCTTTTATGAAAATATTAATATAGTTAATATGTGATGTAAATGTCAAGTCCTATGGTAACTACTCCATTATTAGTTTACTACAACAAGAAATATAAATCCTTATACGGTATAAAACTAGTGTTATACTTAAGTAATCCCGTTTATCCACTGTTTTTTGTTTGTTTTTCCAAGTAGGTTAACTGAGGGCTGGTGGTATTTTCGGTATACCGGTAAATACCAAAATTTAAAAGGTATACTGGTATCCGGTATACCTAATTGCGTTCCATAAATACCGATATAATTGATATCAAAACAATTCGTGTTTTACATTTTGTCATGATAATAATAATTATAGTTCAATTTAAATCAAATATAATTCAAAATAATTGCAAAAATAATAAAAGGTTACAAATATAATACACTTTTATAATGTACCTATTTATCTATACCATCATATGATAGGTATTGATTAATTGTATCTACATCATTAGCCATGTATCGTCGGTGTTGACCGAAAGTATTTTTGATGTGGCAGTCTATACGGGTTACATTTCCTACAGCGTTACTGCGTGTACTTTCTAATAAAGTATATGTATAAACTAAAATTGGTAATATGTATTTTTTGTTTAAGATGTTTATTGCTATTTTAAACTACCTTTTACATTTATTTTATTATGATTAGGTACCTGGTATTTTCAATCACAGTTTTACAAAAATATTCATAAGTGATATGATTTTACTGATAGTTATAATTTTATAAATATTTTTTTTTCTGGCAATGTTATATTTCAACCATTAATCGTTTTTTGTTACGTTCTTCGATATCGTTTATCGTTACTGTTTCATTATCTGTTATCGATTTCAATCGTTTTTAATCGTTTAACGTTATATTCGTATCGTTAAAAAAACATTTTGAAGCCTTGTAATATGGTATACCCACCTACGTTTATAATTTATTGTTTTAGTAATATAACCGTAATCTCAGAAAATAATAGCCCTATCCTAGGTTTGAAACTTGGAAACACTAATAAATTTACTGAGATACAATATTTTCGATAATTATCGAGTTGAACAAATACCGGATACCGGGATTTTGGAATGTTTACAAGAAACTATACCCTCAAAGTTGAATATTGAAATTTAAAGCATTTTAGTTTTAAAGCGGAGTGAAGAATGTATTGGTTTTACAATAATGTGTGTTTTTTTAATATTCGATTTTAATTTTTTTTGTGTCTGTGTACACGATAAATAGCCGAAAAATACTTCGATTTATTCTACAGTATCTTGTTGGATAGGAAAGTGAATCTAGTTGGTTTATTTGGGAGGACATTTTTTAAAATTCCCAATAGTTTTCAAAAGTTATTAGGGAAGAACAAAATACAAATTAAGGAAAAACGGACATTTTTACGCAAAATCGGTTTTTGTCAATATCGATTAGTGGTTTTTTGTGTAACTCTAAAATAAATTACCTTATACTTATGAAAATTCACTAGTTATTTATAGACGCATTTTCTATGCACAATAACATTTTCAAAAAAATTTGACTTGTTTTGAACTGTTTACGTACATTTTCAGTTTCCAATTTTTTTTTAATATTAATTCGACTTACCGGCTATCGTATTAATAATAAGTTATAACAATATAAATATAATATAAAATATCCACACTGACAAATCATCTTAGCTCAGAAACATTTTTTGTAATACCTATTTTATATTATTGAATTCAAATTTAATAACATTAATTAAACAGTGACCCATTTGTAACCTACTGTACAGCAGAGCGACATCCCCTTGCCAACTTTTGTTTTGCTCTTAATCGTGGCAATAATTCTCATACTCAAAAAATAAAAATAAAAATACGTTTATCTCTCCACCCTGAATCTAAAATAGATTAATGGATTATAATCGCCAACGCTTATACATTTAATAGAATTGAAACTTAATAATATCTCATTATTGTATACTATAATATAATTTAACAAAAAATATAAGTTCGTTCAATTTTTTCAAGAACAGTGCACAAATAATAAAATAATATGTAGTCCTGTGTAACCTAATTGTATTATTGATCAATCATTACGTTTTCATCTTGGTTATTTTTTTGAGTCTAAAATGGTATAATAATCGTATACGGTATATATATATATATATCTAAATATAACTATTTTCTACAAGGCTTTTTTCAAAGTTCCTAACTTACCTGTATAGTTTACATGTCATTACACTTGATTTTTTTATCATGCATATTTTATACTTATCTATATTGTTTTAGAAATTTGTTAGTAAACAATTTACAATATACCAATATTATATTATTTGTTTACTAACATTATATGTTATACTATACATGGGCGTTGTCTGCTATTCTTTTGTAAAAGGTTTATCTATCTCATATAAGTTTCTCTAAATTCATTTTATTATTATGATGATACACACAGCTCAACAGCGTTTTAAATTTTCCATTTATTTTGAATTACTATTAATTTACACAAGCGTGTTGTACAATGTATGATTGAGGTGTTATGAATTATAGTGCAATAAAAATTGTTTTCAATACCCATTAAATAAATAGATAGTAAAAATACATATTATGACTTACAAACGTGAAGTACCTATTTCTAATTTCTATACATAATTATTTATGATTCAATAACCAAGCAACATTTATAAATATAATATCAACTATTCTAAATTATATTTTTATGATTAATGAAAATGTATAAACCAATTAATTCTTGTTTATAAGTTATAACACTTTTATTAAATATAGCATGAACACGCGCAAGAAGTACCTATGTTACATAGTACCATGATAATATATAATTGATATAATGTAATTTATTGTACTTAATGACGCAATTATTTTAAAAATTAGTTTTATTGTATAACTCCTAATGTAAGCGATGAAAAAAATATGTTTAAATATTTTTTGTTAAATCAATTCTTGTGATTTTAGTACTTACCGTAAACAAGAACGGAATGTGGATATATATATATATGTACAATTTACACATCTAAATGTTATGTTCATTGTTAATTAAATAAAATTATTGGTTAATGTTTTCTCAATCAATAGATATTGAAACAATGATATATCTGATCTTATATTATTGACAAATTAAAATGTATTTTAGGTTAACTGGAATACCCTAAAACTGGATTAAAACCCACTTAAAATTTTTCCACACCACACTTCACACTGAACCTGTATTTTAGGCATCAATTAGGTATCAAAAACTTAAAATAGACGCTGAGACGTCCTAAAGACTAACTTTTCGCAGGCTACGAAACCGAAAGCACATCAAGATAATCCAATTTATTGTTATAGCACTCAATTCTATGGCTTTACTTCTACCGAGTAAAAACGAATAATTATGAAATATTGTATTCGGTGTATTGTGATTTGAGTATAGCTCTGATTAGGTTACCTCTGCCCCCAGTAGTTCACTGACATTTTTTTCCGGTGTCGGTGTATTTTCGCTTTTGTAATAAACTCCGACCAAAAAGAGCAATCCACCAGAAGAAGATTGGATATGGTGTCGATATTATATTTTCATTTTGTTTTTTAGTGTCAAGTATTTAATATATTATAATATTATGGTATTTATAATAGATAACCGTTGGAATTTTTCTAATTACTAATTAGGGACGGTGTATAGGGGTGCACAGTTGTATACTATCGTTACTGTGTCATATTTAGTCGAGGGTAGGGTCTGGTCGGTTGGGTGTAGTTTGTCACTTTAATTTTTTTCAAGGTCTTATCATATTAGCCAGCCACAAAAATCACAAACACCCCGGTAGCCAATGCATAAACGTTAAAATATTTTATGAAAACCTTTATGATTGTAATTTAGTACCTATGTATGGAGGATATAATACCCAAAAATGTCACTTAGACCCATGTTTTAGAATTTACGTATTAAAACGTTCGTTTGTATCCTAAATTTAAAAATTCGATAACTCATTATAAAATGGTCACACTGATATACCAGTGATATATTATGATACATCTAAATCTCATCCAATCTATAATAACAGAAATGTCGCTTAGCCCCTTTTGTCGTGCAACCATCGATATAATATGTGTATATTTATTATATTATAATATAATTGTATATTATTGATATGTATGATAAAAGCGCCATATTACCATATTTCCAAATTCCCAATTTTTAAATTCATTAAAATATTAAATATATAACCCTTCAACTCTATGTATACATACGACATATCTACATAGATACATACGTCATACATACATAAATACATAATATACAACATAAAATACATGAATTTACTAAGATGAAGAAAAATTGGCATGAGGATAAAAATAATTAACTGCCTCACATTTTGACAGCTTTATTAAAAACTCAAATAGTGCTATTGTTTATTGATCGATCGTATTGGTTTTAGCTATTTTGTCGTTTATTCAAGTATAGATGATATTATTATTGTTAGGTATCTATATTTCATCTACTACAATACATTGAATTTTACTATAAATTAAGTATGAATGTAAATGCTTAAAATATTTTCTTAATACCAACTAACTATGTTAAAGATAATACTAAAAAACTCAAATTATGTTCTCCATATAAATTATTTATGCATGGTAGTTGGACTAACAAAGTTGGTACTATCGTAGTATCATATATTTTGGAAATTCAGACAGTTTATTCACTTCATTATAATGAGTTTTCTTACATACAATATAATGTTTTGAATGTGATATAACATAATATATCTGCAGGGATATATTCAACTTTTAATGTATGTACTATCGTGTATTAAAATTTGAAGGACGGTTAATGAGTGCAATAAAATATATGTATGGATAAAAAACAAATAATACGAATAAGAATGAATTTCATAAAATATATGTTAATTATTTTTCCCATTAGTACATTCATTTGGCTTATGGTTGTTGTTCGTTATAATGTTTTTTTATATATTCTGGGTAAAAACGATTTTAAAAGTAACAGATAAAGATACTTAAATACAAATAAATAGAAAGTAGGTATACAATGTAAATCTTTCAGTTCGTCTCATTAAATTTAATAACATAAGAACTAAGATACACTGTATTATAATAAATGATAACATTAAATATTAGGTAAACACAATTTTACCCAGTGTGTTTGAACATTTTTTGGTTTTTAATATTGATTTCGTTTTTAAATCATCGCAATAATTCTTAAAATCAGACGTAAACATGTCTCCTACGGTCATTAGAAATAAAAAATATATTGCGAATATATAAGTTACAAAATTATCTTTAAATAGTATATAATACATACTACACTGTACCTTTACCATTTTTTGTCACTTCAAACCATACATGGTATAATATAGTTAAAACGATAACTTAAGAAAATTATGTTATTTTTGCACGGCGTGAGGTAAAAATATATACATTTTTTTAATGATATTTTGTGTTTTCAAAATATTGAATCTCATACTTGAGTAAACGTTTCTTCAAGTTATGTTTATTTTAAAATTTAGAATTTTATATTCTTCAAAAAAAAAATGTTATACACTTTTATACAATTTTGAAATTATTTTTAGATTAAAATACCTAATGGTCCTAATGCATTGCATTACCATACTAAATTTGAGTTTTCTATGTAACAACACATAAAGTTGCTATAATTATTTAAAATTTTATAATGGAGTAACATCAAATAAGAGCTCATATTATATTTCATGATATTATAAAGGAAAATAACTATATTTTTAAAGTTAAACATTTAATTTATGTTTACATTCATGTATTAGTATTTAGTACACACTAATTTCTTTAAATAATAATCATTAATGTTAATTAATCAACCAACGATTGTTACCGACAGTTGTCATATTGTATTCAAGCATAAAAATTCAGCTCTACTCTAAGTCTATTATTTTATAGTAAATTATCTCTTTTAATTACAAAATGTATGACAAACCACGTAAAAAAAAATCAAACCTTTCCAAAAGTAAAACTCATATTCAAGTCACGTATTTTTCCATGAAGATATTCCATCGGGAAGGGAATAATAACGGAAAGAACGCTACTTATTATCGCACAAAGTAATATCCACCGACAAAAAAGAAGCTATACAAGATCCCCGACCTGATCGTCAGATTCTTAATAGCCTTATAGATGTATGCAATTATTTCTACAATGAGTAATCAAACAGTATCACCTCATTATAAAAATTCATCAAACCGAAGCATACGTATATAGTAGCATCCGTTGTATAAAAAATGTGCCTAGTGATTCTAGATGATCATAATATTTCCTCTTCATGTAAAAAATCTAGATATACACCTACCAAATGCGCATTCTGTGGCCGTGAATATAAATCTGACTGCAGTCGTTGTCAATTTTATAAAGATTTCCAAAGACCAGACATGTTCACAACTACAATAATCACCATTTCAATAATCAAAAAGACAAATCTATCTCGCACATTTACCCATTACAACTCAAATCATACCTCAAGTCCCAATAAATCCAACAATTCTGGCTGTCAGTATTAACCAGCTCTGTCAACGAATCTGCCATAGTTAACCTACCCATCTCTTTCCTCAACAACTGTAATATAACGTTTGATTTCCAAAAATTATAAACAACTCTTTCACATCTAAAATCATTGTATTATGGAATGTCAATAGTATTTCTGACCACAACAATTAACTTGACTACACTGGACGATCAAAGAATTGACATAGCTCTTATATCCAAAATTAATTGTGTAAACGCCACAATATTTTCAATCCCAGGTTACTTAGGCTTATGGTAGAGCACTACTTATTCATTATTTGAATGGACTTTTTCAAATCATTTAGACGTTTGTGTAATATTTATTTAAAGTATAACGTTTCCCTAGAAAACAACAAAGATATACGGGCATTGGATTTAGTACGTGTAAAATATGATATATACAAGCGATAAAAAAAAAAGGAATTCTCTATTTTGTAATAAATAAAATTATTAACCATTTCACCGCCATATAATTTTAAAACATTCAATAAATCCAGTTTGATAAAATATTTCTGTGCCACGTTTTTTCTTTTTAATCGTATCCGATCACTTTTTTCTACTCTTCAAACATGACTTATGTTTACTAACAAACTATTTGACGTACGAAGAACATAAGATAAAAATGTGTACTGAAACTGTAAAAAGCTTTACGGTTTCACGCATTTTAAAGGTTGAAATATTTAAGATGTCCAAAAAATAGTCTTTCTTTGAAGTGTATGTCATGTAAAAAGTAATTTTATCGAGAAACAATTTATCTGATTTCCGGGAACAATTTAACAATTTAAAGTCAATTATTTATATTATTTTAAGGATTTAATTTTATACTAACACAAAATTATTGTTTTAGTTAAAAATCCGTTTCGTTGACCGTTGGTATATTATACTTACTAATATTAATATTCAATACATTTCTCAAAACGATAGTATTGTAAATAATATATTTTTTTTTTTATTGATCTTATTATAGCCCGGCAACTGTGGCCATTAGCATTCATTGGGTGGTTTGTTTGTGGGGGGAGGGTACGGTAGGTTGGATTGTGTAGATTTGGTACACGTGTGTGTGGCAGAATTTTTGAGTGGGCACCCGTGGGTATCTGCCATGCCCGAGAGGGGGAAAGCGATTACTCTCTCCGGACACCGTGACTTGCCCGAAGAGAGGAGCCACCCGTGACCGAGGTTCGAACCGGTGTCGGCTGCGTCGCAACCGACGCCTTAGACCGCTCGGCCACCACGTCCCCAATATATAATA